>JAANSN010002199.1:0-25842 GCA_036850665.1 Dicranocentrus wangi | reverse complement strand
TGCATAATTCTGCTGACCTCAACTGGGTGGTAAGCTAATGCCGCAACCAGCGCAAGCATGCAGCGCGACGCATACAGATAACCTTTTAGTATGTATTTATCCGATAAGAATGCATACAAAATCGCGTTTATTTATGACTTTTAACATTCAGATAACACTATTAACGGCGCAAACGATGATATCATTACTATATACACAAGATAATACATGACACAACATGTTGACCATTCGCAAATAGATTTGTGTGTCTTCTGTTAACATCTTTCATAGTACCTTGTCCTGACTCCACTTGTACTGGATATCAGGCATTAAATGCTGTAGCTGGATTGGATTTTCCTTCTCATATCATTATCATCCGTGGTATTTCAGGCTGTTGTGTAATGTATTAAAGAGATTTGTCTGGTCTGTTTTCCGATCTGTTATCCATACAAAGTTTTTGCCCAAATCAAACTTGAGATATGAATATGGGACTTCAAGTAAAAAAGAGATTTACTTTCAGCAGAAATGAAACTTTGTATTTGAATGACCGATGATCACCTCTTAGCAATCACCATCGAAAACATCGTCATTTAATGATTGTAATGCCGACGACCGACGTCCCCCCGGAGTCAATAGTCATAGTCATGATCTAACAGACAAGACAGGACATGATAGAGGAATAGCAACAACACTGTGCAAATGTGTAATCCACCAAATAACCCTTGCTGACTTACCACTGAGCTAAGCTAACATCTTTATGTAAATACTGCATGAAATAGTACACTTTGTTTGCATTCTATTCAACATTCTCTTGGTAATGCAAAAGCTGCGCCTTTTTAAATATACCAACGCTCCTTAAGTATTTTGACATGTTTGCAAAGAAAATGCCAGAAAAAATAGGTAAATCAAGCGTCACAAAAAAGTATACTCAAGTGCAGAAATTTGTTCGGAAAGTCAGGATCGGGGACAGCGATGCGGAGGGAGGACTATGTGATTGTTCAGCGTACTATGACATATGAGTGTGTTGATGCAAGTACGTTTCTAAATATCCACAATTGCCGCTTCATAATATTCATACGGTGGCCACATGTTACTTTTCGCAAATCTTGCCTGCTAGGAATTTTTCTTTGGAAAACTAACTAGCTAACAACTGTCTTCTCCTTCCTGACTTGTAAAACTGTGTAAAGAGTTCGTGCTTACGCTTCCCATAATTACCCTAGCGAGCCCAAAGAATAGCAAGTATCCAGATGCCTTCTACCTAACAACTTCGCCCTATCGTACACTGTATGGGGAAAGTCGATAAGAATATAAACAAACTATATATAAGCAGATTAATATGTGTACAGTTAAGTGAATTTGTGTAACTGATTAGACTTTATGCCTCCGACTCCCCACAATTTGAAGATCATATTCTTATCAATCCCAATTAAAGTATACCAATGTACATTTGATATTCCATAAGGTGGTCTGTAGTTCGCTTTACATTTCACATATACAGCGACGCACTCGTCAAGCACGCCTTGACTATTTGTGAGGAAAGTTGCGTAAGCATGCATTACATATTTTGGGGAATTCTATATGCCTGTAGCACATTACGTTACGTGATCTCATCTAGTCGCCAATCCAAGCGTGCATGCATCTAGCATGAGTACTTGGAAAAATGATGAACTCAAACGAAAGACCTTCCTTGAATTGCCGGCTGTCTCTATATTGTGATTGCGACAATGCTTAAGTTTAAGTACAATCATCAAGATTAGGCGAATTACTGGTATTTGCACCTAAATTAAGGATATGCCGTTTAACGTCTGACGCACCCAGTAATCATGTAATTAAGTGAGGATGTTGTTATCATTCTATTCGTTCCTGCTATATAGGAAACTTGATACACCTCAGGGTAGAGGTTACGAATCTTCCTGTCAACTACTGAAAGACCAAGGATACGCGAAGTAGCGATCGTTAATCAATAACCGAGACCATGGGTAGTTTTACTCGGCAGCGGCAGCGTCGATGACTCGGTGAGAGCGTGAAAGTAAATATGTAAATCAAATGTTTTACCAAATTGAGCGATTGCAATGACTAGACTAGACAGACTGTAGTTTCTTACAAAATACAGTCTAGAAATTAAAGTATTAAAATGTTTCAACAGCCTGTGCTCGAACTACGTCTAGAACCTAATTAGAGATATATATTGTGTCCTGTGATTAGTCACAGGCGAGGTCAAAAGTGAAAGTAGAACCAGAAACGCCGCCGACCGAAACGCATGATTCATCTACTGCACTCTACACTTTTCCCTTTTCAATGCATAATTAACTTGTTTTCGGGTTTTCGGTGATCTCATCAAGTTCTAGCCGTCTCGTCGGTAGAATCACGACCTACAACATATTAGTCATTGCAGTAGCATTAAAAATGACTACGATGAGTGTTGCTCATGCACAGGTAAACGTATCAAGCGTTCATGTCCATACGGTAGCCGAAACATATCTTTCCACGAGGTGCACATGAGTCAACAACGGTAATTCGGAAACGAATGTTACAGTTCCCGTGCGTGCTACTTTCCAAACTTTCCAACTCGGCGCGCTTTCCATTTGGCATTAGTAGCAACAGGTAAGATTACGTTTATCAAAATAAAACGGAAATGTAAGTTCGACCAGTTTAGTGTTGGGTACATGCATGTAGCCGCAACTCAAGTAAGCTCAGCTCAGTCAACTGCCCGTGCCACATAACTGAAACCACAATTGCACATTACTGGACTGAACATCAGATATCGTGCAATACGTACTTATTACTGCAATCAATGAACTATACCACAAGTCATTGGCTTTTGCGTGCCCCCAGAAAAAAGCTATACATTCCCTAACTTTTGGAGTTGCTGCTCATTTCTCATACTACATAATGATTGTGAAGATTACTTTCTACGATACATCTACAAAACTTTGGTAGCTACACACACGTAGGTACTGTGTGTAAAATGTAATTGTTGTAATTTCAGTTTATTCCCATCAATTTTTATTCAACTTTCCTACCTAATATAAGGAACGCTGCTTTCTTTTGCAAGGAGTTCGTTTTTTTAATTTATCTTTTTCTCTGGAGTTTCATTCACATTTCGTCGAACGGTGTTTTATTCAACATGTGAAATGGATTGGGGTCGATTATCATAACGCGATTCATCATACTTTTATCTCGATTTTACAAGCGATTCCGGTTGCATCTGTTTAGTATTTGCAGTATAGAAGCTGTTATGAGTTCACTGCCAGTGGTAGTTATGAAATAAAATGGTGAATAATACGGCCAACTTTTACCACGCAGCTGTAGCTGCTACATCAGCCATCTGTACCAACGGTTTAAAAAATACAATAGGTAACTTCATGGAGGTTATTGTAGCAAACAATTACGCAACATTCAGATACCCTCTACCTTTTACCTGACGCTTGCCGATGATGATTCAGTTCAGATCTCAGTCTCAGATAGTCGTCAGCGAACTTAGAGCTTAGTAACCAGACCGCTGCGCTGCTCAATGCTCCGAGACACCACAATACATATTTACCTAGTCACCACTTAAGTAGTATCAAAATTTATACGGGGAGTTATTTTCTGCATTTTAAAGAAGATCATTGGCTGCATATCATAAAGAGTGAGACTCGTATATATACTCTCCTATGAAGTCATCATCAACGAGGTATAATAGTGCATGTAGATGTGAATGAGTAATAATAACTCAAAATGTGCACAAATATATATCCATAATAATATATTATAGTAGTTGCATTATTAAGGTGATGAGTTTGCATTAATGTGTCTGCTTGTTCCGTACACGAATTTGCATTGTATGATACGCTGCTATAACCCTGCACTACAACATGTGAATGTGAGCCTTGACGCAGTGGTATGAAGTTAAATTACAAGTACATGTGCTGGAAGTGCAAACAACATACATCTGCTGTTATTTGTCATTTAGTAAACCATTGGCAATATGGCAATGAGTATTAGTACATGGTGTAATAACATTCAACGGTGTCGATGCACTCTCTCCTTGTTGATAATAATAATAATAATCTTGTAAACTACTAAAGTGGCATTACGTCACTACGAGAGTAAGCAAAGTATTTACATACATACATGAATTTATCCCCATTCCACATCACGAATACCTTATTATTCGTGTGCCACAAATTTTCTCTCCGAAACACTTTTTGGAAAATTGTTTCATCCTGCATATAATCCCGGATGGAGTTTGTTAAACAAAATTTATAACAATGAACTTGCGACTTTTGAAAAAAATGAAAAAACTAGGTCGCCCAGTCGAGGAGAGATTTTGAGAGAAGTAATTAGTAGTTAGGAAATACTGGAGTTATAATTCCATTGATGTAGTTAGCAAATACATAAAACCGAATGCCAATTCACTGTTGACTATACATTTACTCACAGAAAGAAGATAGTGAGATACCATTCAAGTACATGATTGAGGAAAACCGAAAACTTTGAAATTACGTTGTTAAGAACATAACTGCATAACCTTGAGTATTTAATAAGAAGATCCCTGCGTTATTTTTTTTAGCTTAGAAAGATCAAGATTTAATCTTACCTGTGTTGCATCGGAATATGGTGTAAGAGAAGACTTGGACACGAGTTGAGACCCAAAGACGACATTAGCTTGGTCGTCCATCACACTAGACGCCGATACTGTATTCGGTGGAATTACCATTTTGATCAATCTGATTTGGTCGTGTTGTATTAAACTTCAAAGGACAATATACTCCTACTCCTGCTTGAAAATCTCACCAATGAGACTGCATACGAACTATTTTATTCATTTACAAGAGTTACGGGATCTATAGGAGCGGTATGTGATATTAGGTCCATCTATATGCTTATATTTTTCAGTTTCAGCACCCAAAAGTCAAGTCCTTGTTGTGTGCAACCGACTACACATAAATAATAAAAATGTGGGCCAAGATTTTGCTTTTTCACAAATCCGTTAAATGTTGATAATGACAAGTTTTTGATGTTGGCGATAATGCAACATGGGATTGTAGGCAAGGCAAAAAAGGTATATATCGCGCTCCAAGTGTCGCAATCTATTTGGTTTATCTCCCCTTCAGCTTTGCCGAGCGTCTTGTAAGATGTATGTGGACAAAATTCTGAAAAGCAAAAGTTTCATAACATTTAGTATTTCAATTGCATCTTTTTGCCACAATTCAATGTAAACAGTCGCACCAGAAAGCATAAACTACCGCTGCGGTTACCACTACCACTACGAAGCTACGCACTGCACATAATCTTGCGAACAAGTATCCCAAAAAGCAAATACACAACGTCGACACTACTAGCCAGACCCATCTTAATGTAATGACTACATACAAATACAAACATATCACAATTATCGTTCTTCACGTCAAGAGGAGGTAGAGGTAGACGCAAATTCGTGTATACGCCATGGCTTGGCGAATTTCTGTATAAAAGGAATTTTGTGAGCTCTTGTGAGTTCTTCACAAAACGAATAATAAATGGGTCTTTCGCTTATGGGGTTGGTGACACAGTTGCCGTAAGAAGGCCGATATTTTTTCCTTCCAACAACCACCGTCTAAAAATTTCCACGGGACGTACTTTTCCCAATGTTTGTCCCACGGTATTTTAATCTGTATATTGCAACATAGCATTTTGGTAATATACTAGAAGCTTTATAGGAGAATTCTTGAAAAACGAAGAAAATCGTTAGACCGCGGAAAAACAACCCTGTCGAAAAATGAGGAGGAACGTTCGGTCGTGGAAAAAATCTCCGGATGACCCCGTCTCTAACATCCTCACCTCTAACATGTAGGCACTATGTAATAATTTCATTATCATTACAAACGTACATCGTATTCATATTCTATATAGTGATTTAATTATCCAACCATTATGTGAATCACGTCTATTATAATCGAATCGAAATCATACTTGAGAAATATTATCTTTTGAGGCTAGCTGATGCTTCGACTATACACAAATTTGATACCTGTGCCCACTGGTGATAGTTTAGTAATTGAGATGTAAATTGCAAACCCAAATGTAAATTAGCTTGTGGGACAATCACTGTGCACACATACTTTGCGTCAAGCGTACTAATCGTAAGTAGGTTTCCATCTTACACTACTACTGGTGCATGGTAGTGGTATATAAAAGTCACTGCATCACACATTTACACACACCATGTCACACAACATTTCATGTTGTATGCGTAGATATTTAACTGACGAGACATGATGAATATGCGTAAGATTTGTGCACCTTTTCAATTGCTTCTTTATATCGTCACTACTATATTGTCATCGTAAAGCATATCTAAACCTTACATTCTTCTCCAACAAGTAAAAGAATTAAATTTTATGATAGCAAAAACGCAGAAAAAATTCAGAAATGTTTCAGAATGGCGCCTTCTGTACACCCAAGACATTCGAAAAAGTTCGACAACAATTTCATGAATTGGAGATTGAGATAGTGCGCTAGACAAAACAACCTAAGTGCACTACAACATTCAACTCTCACAGTCGCACATCTCACATATCTGTAATAGTGGAATATGCCGTCGCGTATGTAATACATATGGATGGACGACTTTTATGGTTGTCTACTTTACTTATTCGCTTACCTATTTACTTCTCCTGTCCCAGAAGATAGATAGATCATTGCTAATTTGAAAATAGTCAAGAATAAGCAACAACAGATGTAGACGTGTTGCAAAATCACAGTGTGCAATGTAAAATAGTGATGATAATTGATAAACCTATTCTATATGATATTGCTTGTGTGGTATCTGATACGAAACGAACTTGTTATACACAACTATGCTACCAGTTAGTTGAGCGTACATTTTTATTCGAAATGATAAATTTTACTTTCCTTGGACAACAACCAAAGTTTGCACACTTTTTCTCATAGACTTCAGCGAAACATCAAATTAAAATCCATATTATTTACACTTCATCATTGTGATAGCGAGTTATACGCAATCGCTAAGTAAGTGAAAGAAATCCTGTGCCCGTGATTGTGCATAATATGCAAAAGAAAAGATTTGAGAAACCTTGACCATCATCACATCAGGATCAACAAGCAGTGTAGCAACTTTGTGCAACAGTGTGCAATGAGGAATATGCACCTAAATCTGGCAGCTTTACAATGTCTCACATGTATTCGCATTAGTTCTGCCGTTTTACATTTTTATTATCTAATACCACTTGAAGGTTTCCTTTTTGCACAAATTTCTATTATCTAACAACCCAGACCCAGCTTCAGGTTTCCTTTTTGAAATGCGAGTAAACTAGACATTTCACGAGGACGTTACATTGCACTCGACTCAACTCTCCCAACAAAAACCTTTTCACATAGTACTTTAGTGATGAACGGCACTCAGCTCAGTAATGGAGAATCAATTTAAGACATTTGCATACCCCATAAAATCATATAATAATGCAAAACCGTCAAATTAGATTTTGGAGTATAACATCCAAATGTAGACCATAAAATGAGCATCAAAATTTGACCAAGGGCCACTTGAAATGGTTATACTACTTTCAGTCTGCAATAGTCTGCATGCATGCTACCACAAAAGACGAAGCGAAAAACCATAACTTTCAATACAGTAGTACCGAAAACTAACCAAATATGTATATATGGCTAGCACTTTACATTCTTTCGGTCTGGCTCTGCTGGACTCTGGACTTGCTGCATATGCATCATTCCTAGCTTTCTTATGAACCTAGCTCACCATAGTCTCAATAAAAAGGCCGTGGTGGTGGTGACCACAGCTCAGTAGCCAAGTTTTTAAATTAGCATACAATATAATAATAATGTGTAAAAAAAACCAAAAACCGGAAACAAAAGGTATACCCCTACTCAATACCTAATTCCAAAGCCACAGTCACACAACTTGGTGCGCAACAAGGCAAGAAAGTAAATATGTCTAATAATAATATTAACAATTACGCTAACATTCAATCCTTAACCAACTGCAACTGCCTGAATTCTTTTTTTTTCTCTCGCATTATATTACATTGCATGTCACATCAATCATAACTGAAAATGACAGACATTTTTATTATTTACTGCTTTGCGTCTCGACTCTCCTCCACATAAACACATACACCACAATCACAATCACAAGGTAGTAAAGGCGCAAAGATGCATAGGTAGCTTATATTATGTGCCTAAAATGCCTATAAGGAACAGAACCACGGACGGGGTAATGCGAATGCAAGCAACAAGACGTGCATGCAACATCCAATCTCTGCTGATATAATATCATGATCATGGATTAAGATCACTAACAACCAACAAGCAACAACGCATGCATGACATCAAAACAAACCACGAAGATATAGCACCAAAATGCATAATAATTACAGGACAATAATAAGACACCACCTATGGAAAAACAAGCGTTGTTGACGAGCATTGTGTAAGCAAGAGTAAGAGCCACACCACCACCACCACCGCACCAGCAAGCTTTACCACAATAAAAGTTAATTATTCACTGGCTAACTTACCTTGACCGATTTGATTCCGAATTCAAGATCAAAATCCTTCGACTGTGACCAAAGTGAGGTGCCCTTACAACAACAAACTCCTTTGCTTTATGCTTAACTAAACCAGGCAGAAGAAGACTCACTGTGTCATCATCAGTACATAATATTCTTCTTGCTGCAACTTTTCTCATATAGGCTCTTCCCTCATTAAATGCTCTATGAACACAAGAGACAATAAGAAATGGGATTTTTTACAACAAAATTGAAAATAGGAATTGTATTGTAAGTACTCATCATCATGGGGGACAGAAATCAATGCCTGGCTGGGGATTAACAATCCTTCTCCAATAATTACTATGCTTAATATAAAAATGTGTAAATGGCTCCTTTGCCACTTACTTACTTTATTTAAACAAATATGAAGGACGGCAGACCGGAACGGATATAAAAAATTATCCAGGTGAGAAAAGTTGTTTTTCTTTTTCACTTATAGACACTAAAGTTGAAGGTCAAAACCAGGACAGTCAACAAAAATGTCTTTCCGCAAGTAAATAATAATTGTTCTACTAAACACATTAAAACCCAGCACGTTCAACGCTCACCAACAAGTTTCAAATATAGTTTACAGTTTACTCTAAATCATTAAATAGTCATCAATTTTTGCTAGTTTTTACACTGCACAGCAACTTTTATATAGTTTTTTATATACCAATCTGTGGCAATCAGATGACAATGTGTACATGTATAATGTTATCAAAAACACTGGCGACAACAACAACAACTCTGATGATGATGATGAACTCGTCGTGTGTGTAGTCTCCAACTTCTGGGCGAAGACTGAAGTTATTACTGGAGCTCAAACTTGGCAAGTATCAGTTCGCTTGCTTGCGATTATTGCGATTATAGGGGAATAATATACGAGGACGACGAGGAGGAGGATGCGGATGACACCAAACAAAATGAACGATTTACCATAATCACGCTTCTCTCAATTCCCAACAGAATAGTGGTATATTGTTTTAATTACTCTGCTAATTATCCTTTTAAGTGTTATCAATCCTGATCCCCAAAACAATAACTGATAGGATACACAAACAGTAGTTTATATAGTGTGTAGTTCCAATTACCCCAAAAAAAGGTTTTAGGTCCCGAGGTGTATCTAGCTAACACCTAAACACACAGAAATTGTAAGTGTGTGTGTGTGTGCAACTCCTACCCAGTTTTCATGGATAATGTTGTGCATACGCGGAAGGAAGGAAAACAGCAAAAAAGGTGTACTCTCCTCAACTCAGATGTGTGGAATAAAACGCTAAAAAATAATGTGTGTGTATTCTCCAAGAACCACAAGTTGTCGACTACTCCACGGCAAAGAGCAGACTACTTGTTCCCACGTTCATAGGTCTTCCCTATATCTGACTCTGACTGAGACTCTGACTACTGACGAAAGGGCCAGAAGAGGAGACCAGAGAAACAAAATGTGGTTATGAAGTGGATAATCGCTATCGCTATGTTGCTCTCTGCAGTTACACACACACACACAGTGTGTGGTTCTGGTATTATTACTACTTATCCTATCCTCCATCCATCCATCCTCACTCCTCTCGCTCACTCTGAGTTTTAGGTTGTCTTTGCTCACCTAACTCTACCATTTTTTGTATCCCGTTCCCTATTCTTACTTACTACTGCTGCTGATCTCGTAATTGGAATATCTGAAAGTCTACATAGAGCTTGTGAACACCAGCTGCTGTATATATGGAGAAGTGGTTTGGTTGAATTGGGAATATTATGGGTTATGGACATGTATACCTAATGGAAGCGTATAAGCATGACCAAAACCAAATGAAAACTTGCATGCTGGAATAGCTATGTTGGTGAGCCTATTCTCCTCAAAATCATAAGATTAGCAATATTATTCAGTTTTGACCTACTACTTCACTTCTTCCAACCTCGAGATCCACATTGAATGTTTTTAAATAAATTTAATTGTATGCACGCATCTATGCAAATAAATAGAAATTGTAAATTCGTATTTATATATATATATGGAGAACGTTAGGGCTGTGTCTTACTTACACTTACATGGCATACTGGACTATTAGTTTTTAATAACCTTAATGCATATATTTCTCGTATCCTAAATCGAAATTGTGTGACTTCGCTAAAGGTGATAAGCTCCAAGCTTTTATGTTGTAGACACTCTTATCTACCACTATAAATGTTTATATGGAACATGATATGATGTTCAAGTTGTTGTGGTTTGAGTGTGTTTAAGTATAAATGTACCTAAAAAAACAAAAATATAACCTTTGAAGATTTACTAGTACGCACATTATAATACAATACATGACGCGAATTAAGGGGAGTAAATCTCGCTGATTAGGGATAACATTGATGTGCCTTTGGTTTCCTGTATTGTAAAACGTATTTTAAAAATATACGACGCATATAATGCATTTAATCGATCACATCACGTATTTACTTCCAATTCCAACTGCCGAGCCTTGTCACACACTAACGTTTTTGAACAGCAGTTGTATGGACTAGCAATTATCTATGCAAGTAGGACCAATTTGCATGGATGCCAAAACAATTTTTATGAATTTGTCTATTTTTGTTGATTATGATTTTAGAGAAACGCAAAAGAATTGTTTGACATATTTTTTTATTATTGCTTCCAATGCTCAGATATTCTCGTATCTTCGTATCGTATTGTTAGCTCTCATGCTATCAGTTGTATGGACTAGCAATTATCTATGCAAGTAGGACCAATTTGCATGGATGCCAAAACAATTTTTATGAATTTGTCTATTTTTGTTGATTATGATTTTAGGGAAACGCAAAAGAATTGTTTGACATATTTTTTTATTATTGCTCCCAATGCTCAAATATTATCGTATCTTCGTATCGTATTATTAGCTCTCATGCTAGTTTTGCTTCTCTTAAAATGCTTTAGTCTATAAGGTGTTATTGTGCACCTATGTAAGCTGTGTATTATACTAGGACAAGTTTACTGGAGTAAATGAAGAAAAATAGGTGAATTTTTAGCTTTGTGGATTTGCATTACGCCCTCAGGAAGGCAGCATTATGCGTTGTTGCTTTATTCAATTCACGCGACAACGACAAAATATACATTTAACAATTTCCAAAGTATGGTAAGTTTTTTCCGGCTCCCGTTCCCGTCTAAAATGCTTTCGCTTTCCCAATACTAGTAAACTCAGTCAAAATAAGTATTTCTACGTTATATTAATATAGATTGCATCTTTAATGGTCATCGCTGATGGACAGCTTCATAAAAGCTTACATCCTAGAGAAGTTGATCTACGTTGTCATAAGTGTTGCATCACTCATGTATGCCCTGTCTGACCTGACCTTTACCCTTCTGTAACGCTGTGTATCCGAACATGAGCACTAGCAAGGAATAATTTCTATACGAATATATAGCAGTCGTTAGGAGTTGAATATACATACTTACATACCTTCGTTTGAGCCATAAACACGAGCCACCTACATCAACAGTGAACAGACAATTTGTAACGTACCGTTCGTAATGTAAAATTATCACACGCCTCGCCATTTTCAACAATGAAGTAATAATTTGCACCACCATGTGGAAGTTGTGTGCAATCACAAATGTGTGATGTCCCTCATGGTCATTTCAATACCCAGTAAACACCCAGTAGTCAAATAAAGCTTGATTCGGAATTCCAATATTAACTTTACTAAACCGCAAAATTCATTATGGTTTTGCTTGTCGCCAAAAGATTTGCATTTATGTTACATATGTAGGTATGCTAGTAAAATTATATCAAGAAAAATAAAGTCCTTGAACAACCGTTTTTCCAGCAGCAATTCACAGTGGTTACAAAAATGTGAACTTATTGGTAGGTACGCGTTTGCTACAAACTATTTTTTTATTGCATCGGACTATTTTCTTCCAAATGTCGTGTCAAGAAGTGCAAATGGATAATTGATTTGCATGCTGTGGTTGAATGACGTGTCTTTTGGAATTCCTCAACTAATCAAAGAAATTATAGTGATTTCTTTATTCGCTAAATATATACCTTATATAAACTTACTTTTCGAATGTCATCATGTAATGGAATAATGGAACAGAAAGCTATGTTAATCAAATAAAATGCATGAGTATGCAGGTGCTACGGCCTGCAATTTATAAAGACAGTAACTTATTCTACATACATAATATTTGCTTCCAAATAATTGTTCAAGTATCATCCAATGTGTTTTACTTTCCTTTGCTTTGTCGAGAATTTAGCTCATTTGAGCTCATTTATCTTTAAACTCGTTGATTTGATCACTCTGCACTGCTTAGGGCGAAATTCAACAACTGTATTTTCATGATGTCATCATCGTGTCGACCGGGAAGCACTGCACGTCCACGTTGTTCTTGTCGATGAATCCCTCCTTCGAGTAGCTCTGCTGTGATATATAAAAACAATCACTCACCAGTAGTCACTACTCACTCTACCACGTTAGCATAAGATCAACCGCTATAGCAGCTATAGCGGTAATAGCTGCTATAGCGGTAACAGCGGCTATAGGACTAGTAACGATTGCACTCCCCCACCGGAGTGCTATATAGGAAAATTTCAATAGATGAGACGTAATAGCTGCTATGAGTGGGAGAGCAAGTATCAAGCAAGTTGGTTGGTTAGGTTAGGTTAACCTAACCACCAACCAACCAGAATTACGCTAAAACAAATCCGACTTTTAGACAAATCCTGGAGACGGAACAACTTTTTAGCTGTATGTTTTGCTCGACATTTATTAATGAAAATAAAAATAGTATAAAAATTATATTTTCTAGGGACAAGGCAGAAGAGCTGCTAAGGCCGCGGGAGGACGGTCTGTTTCTGGTTCGAGAGTCAACAAACTTCCCTGGTGATTACACCCTCTGCGTGTGCTGGCAAGGTCGTGTTGAGCACTACCGCGTCATTTACAAAGATAATCAATTGACAATTGATGAGGAGGAGTATTTCGACAACTTGGCCCAGCTCGTGGAGCACTACGAGAAGGATGCCGACGGACTCTGCACCCGACTCTGTAAAAGTTTGCCAAAGGAGGGGACCCAGGAGTACTGCGTGGACGCCAAAGCGTTTCTAGAGGCGGGATGGGCCATTTCTCATCGCGATATCGAGGTATATGCTGTACTTATCGTGCGTGATGGAGATATTGCGTAGGAATGCCGTGAAATATGTTTACTCACGTTCTCTCCGTTTTAATTGTCGACAGATGTTGGAGTCGCTGGGGAAAGGAGAGTTTGGCGAAGTTAGACTGGGTTTGCTGAGAGGGGAAAAGGTTGCAGTCAAGGTTTTAAAGGATTCTAGTAAAGCAGCTCAAAAATTTCTTGCCGAAGCTTCACTCATGACGTAAGTTGTTTCGCAGTTCCAATACAAGAAACACTTGAAAGAGTGATTTAACTTATTATAAATCAAATTGTTTAGATCAATGCGTCATCCCAATCTTGTTCAAATGCTTGGGGTAGTCCTCGAAGGAAGAAATATTTACCTCGTCACGGAATACATGAGTAAAGGCTCCCTTTTGGATTATCTGAGGTCCAGAGGACGTCTTCATGTTACAAAAACGGACCAGATCAATTTTGCATTGTAAGCGCATATCTCTTATTATAATTATAATGATCATTCCCATTTGATGAGGAAGTGAAAGTTGCAATGCTCGTTGGTTACGTGAAAATTGAATTGGTTTTAGTGACACCTGTTCTGGAATGGAGTACTTGGAAAAGCGACGCGTTGTCCACAGAGACTTGGCAGCGAGGAATGTGCTAATTTCGGAGGAAGGAGTAGCGAAAGTTGCGGATTTTGGTCTCGCGTGGAGAGAAGAGTCAATGACAGCAGAAGCCTCTGGGAAACTGCCAATTAAATGGACTGCTCCGGAAGCTCTCAAGAAAAATGTATGATGCGTAGCGTCTTAAATAGTCTTGTTCTCTTCTCGCGGCGTAATAGCACCATGTGCAACATTAACACGAAATAATTCTGTTTCCATTCCGTTTCAGAAATTTTCAAATAAGTCAGACATGTGGTCATTCGGGATACTGCTATGGGAAATCTATTCGTTCGGAAGAGTTCCCTATCCTAGAATTGTAAGTATACTACCTACTATGTATTTACAAAATACAAACACATTTTGCTTGCTGCTTGAAAAGTGTCAATGATAGGAATCTGGCAACCTCACCAATATTTATGCTTATTGTTACAACTTAATTTCCAGCAATTGACGGATGTGCTACGGAAAGTGGAGCACGGTTACGTGATGGACTCGCCGGAAGGCTGTCCGCCTCCAGTATACGAGTTGATGAAGAAAGCGTGGAACCTAAACCAAGACCTACGTCCCTCCTTCCACGATGTGCGCGTCCTGCTTGGCCAACTTCGCTCGGCGACCTCTTCTAGTTCATCCACGACGACGACGACAATCTCTGCCTCTTCGATTAGTCCGAATTCGTACACAAAGGGAAGCTCAACAAATTCCACGTCGAAGTCATGACAGGACGCAAGTGGTGGGAGCGGTGGCGGCGGGGCCACCTTCCACCACTATCAGGTTCCGCCGCCACCCAAGTCATCAACCTCCTCCTCCTCCTCTCATTCTCATTACTATTTGCCAACTCCAAGCCCTCCTGTGTCAACGTCACAAACGCCACCCTCCAACAACCCATCTCTAATTTATGCTTCTATGAACATGTCCCTTTCGATACCGCCTCCGCTCGCAACGGACCCAGCTGGGGAGGACATTGAACCACCCCCTCCACCGCGAACTACTAGTAGTAGTAGCAGCAGTAGTAGTAATCTAGCCGCCGCTCCCTCCGCCCAACTCCCGATACTGAAGCAACAGCCACCGAAACGGGAACGAAGTCAGCACCACCACCAACACTACTACCACCACACCAACTCCGCCGAAAGGCTGAGAAACCAGGTGGACAGTCTCTGTGACAAATTTAACATGCGATTCTAGATTCTAATCTAACAAACAACAAAACAAAACAAAACAATTCTAAACTTTCAAATCCTTCTAACTAAATAATATTAAGAACGAGATATTACTACTATTGTTTCATTACAATAATAATCCTGTCTGTCTGTCTAATGTCTGTCTACTAGTTCTAGTGTCAAGAGAGAATATATAGCGCGGTGCGGTGGGGTGCCCCTAATTAAATATGTCCCCTTCAAAAAATATAGATTATTATATATAACGGAAATTGGGAATCCGGTCGGAAATAGTACTCCCATCCGGCAGAAAAAATATTAGCTGAATCCAGGCATATTGCATTAGTGTGTAGAGATGCCCCTCCGAAATGATAAGTAGTATACACACGTACTTAACGAATTTTATTACATTTTAACAACCAAACACAGAAGCTTATTAAATAGAAGTATTGAACGGGTATTACATAAACTAGAGGAAAAGAAAACTTTTAGCCGTCATAAATATAAATATTTAGCTAAATTCCCCATTAACAGTAAAAGTGAACAACAATCCCAATCCCTTTTTAGTAAATTATATGTATTTAGCGTATTTGAGCCATTAAGGCATCAACATCAACGTCCTGGTCTGGTATAATATAAAATATTTCCCAAATTCCCAATCAAACCAATAATTTGTAGGTAGATCTTAACGAAATTCCATACCGTTTTATTTGGATAAACAAGTCACCTTGCCAGATAATTTAGAGAGTAGACAGGTTTTAACTAAAGCGATATTACACTTTAAGCTAGATATACACAAGCGAGAAGTTTAGCCAGAATAATATAAAAATGAGCCAGATCAAGTCTAAATTCCCAAACTCAGGATAGCAACCCTCGATCCTGTCCTTCTTTTAGAGAGACAACCAATCCATAACAATCCACCAACAACCAACAAGAACAAGATGCTTTAAACTTACAAACCTACTTTCCTACTTTATATTCCAATTTTGCCAAAATCACAGGGACAATTAAGTAAGCTCCAAGTATATATTACATTTGTCATTCGTCATGGTCGTGTTGTTAGTGATAACTAGATATGCATGTGCATACAATTAAGTAAGGAGATTCTCAGTCCAGTTAGTTTAATGACGCATAAAAAAGGTATACTCTGTCTGTACTTATTACAACAAGAAATGAATGAAAATTCAGTTTGGATAATTGTACGAACGATTATAGGATATTTAGAACGGTATGGAAAACTGAACAAAAAAATTAAAGGTGGAGTAAGAATGAATGCCGAAGTGGTTAAACATCTGAGCCACGAAGACGCAATGTTGTTGGGATGAATGTGTTATTATTGTGACGGCGACAGGATGCCAGTGTGGTCTCCTGTTTCAGTTAGACTTTTGATATATTTTGTCAAGTTTTATTAAGTACAAACACTATATTATATTATATATATATCGGTCGTAAACGGTGCTAATCCATCATCCCATTATTATTATTACATATAATATATTCAATATTAAACTTATTACAATAAATTCTTTAAACTTTGATGCGAATCATTGTTATTTGTGTGGAGAACGTACTGATGATAGTGATGATGAAAATAGTTGGAAAACGTGTTTTTGTTAAAACTATACAAATAAAAACTGAAATGACTAATTCCCGAAAGATAACAACAACGGACAGTTGACTCTGAACTTGTTTTATTTTAATAAAGTGGCTCAATTCATATTCTTTTACTCAATATAAATATTATTTCTATTAACAGATTAATTACTGTTTTAAAAGTGTCAAGTTACTAGAGAATGCCACCGTGGCGTATCTTCCTAGCGGTTGGAGGAAAGGGGTTGTTGCGATTCAAATGTAGAACCAGCTTATCTTCGATTTTGTTAACAGCGGCCAGGGTCAATACTAAAGTTTCGTGTTTTAACATGGAGTGAACGTTGAGACCGTACACTGGCATGATATTCATGTGTGGTATCATACCGGTTGAGAGTGCAATGTTCGTTGGTGCAATGTCCGTGCTGTAATAGGGCAAAACACAAATTATACGTTAGAACTTAGAAATTAGTATATTACTTAACGATGATCCAGGATAAAATTGATAATGACCCGGTCAGTAGAAAAATGAACATTCAATTAAAGGTTGGGTATATCTTAGGTATCTTACTCGTCCACAAAAAGAACAGACATGCCCCAGTGCCTTTTCTCGGCTAAGTCCTGGAGGAATTGTGGATCATCCGTGGGTATTTCTAAGGTGTCTACAATCTTCAAATCGTCTTGGGCTAATTTGACTGACAGTGTGGAGCAGAGTCCATGAATTCTTTTATCGAATGGCAACATGTAAAAGGAGGTTTTTGGTCCTCTAGGTCCGTGAGCTTTTGCACCCTTCATCCAAATTGGGCTTTTCCTGGAACCATGTCTTGCCTTTCCTAGACCTTTTTGAGGCCAAGGCTTCTTTTTCGTGCCGTACGCCTCTCCGCGAGTTGGTGCCCAGTCCCAGTTCTGTCGAGAGCATTCGAACAGAAATTAATTATTTTGTCGTTGAGTTCACATCAAACTAGAAATGGTAACAACAACTGAGCGTGTAAAATGTACCTACCACTTTCTTGTAGCGCAACTGCCACTTGATATTAGCGTGAATCAATTCAATCCTGGGGAACGTGCCCCACACATCCGGGTGCAAATCCACAAGTCCCAATTTCGTTTCCTCCAGAGTATCCAAATTTTCCACCCATGCTTGTCGGGGTTCCCTTCCAAACGGAACGAACTCCAATTCCCGTTTCGTTATAAGTGGAAGAGGTCCTCGTACTGAAAAGAAAAATTAACGCCACCACGCTTTTAACCACTTTGTAATTATACGATTCTAGGATTAGTAGCTCTTTTAAAAACGAAACGAAGTTATACGTAACCTAAGTGTCCTTTTAAACCTATACCTGTCACGGCACCTTCCGTTGCCTCAACCTTGGCGAGTTCTGAATCTGCCTGTTTAATAACATCCAGATCGGCACTTGATGAATATGACGCTCTGAAGTAAACACAACTACTTTTCCCCCCAGGGGAGGAGCGGAGGGATGAGAGTACGCTAAAACTCGGGGATGACGCAGATGCAGTTGATACTGTAGACATCAATTTACACTAAAACTGGGGGAAGACGCAGATGCAGTTGATACTGTAGACATCAATTGTCGGAATAGTTTCACCGGCAGCATCTTGTTGTATAAATTTTAATACCAAACTGAACTGATTGTGATTGCGAGAAGCACTCCACGAACCAACTATTCGAAATAATCACAGTTAATTAAAACGCAAAAACCTACTTAGTTAGTTCTAGTTAGCATAGCATACTCGCACATCCAACATCATTAATTTTAATTAGAAACTATTAACTCCATTTACCATTCATTCACCAAATTACATTTCAAAACAATACGTGTGTAAACAGCAAGATGCAATAAAAGCTTGGTAAACCTTATAGAAAACCCTGGAAATACCTCCCTTTCACCTGTAAGACCTCCCTGTACATGTTTCCAGTCCGTTCTAATGCATTGCTATTCATGCATAGTGTTAGTATGCATTCCCGAAAATGTTTACGCACACACACACACACACGCAGTAACGCTGCATCATCTTTAGTATACCCTTTCCAGGGTAAATAATTCAGCGGATCCGGATATTCCGGATCCTGATGTTCACGTTCAATTCAATATACATACCTAGATGGACTGATGATGGACAATGGACAACATAACTTATCGATACAGATCTTAGCTTTTAGATACAGAAGAGATGTGTATGTGTTGTGTATACAGAATAGAATCCATCCGCATCCGTCCGTCCGTATCTATCCACAATCCACATCCACTCCACTCCACATCCACATTAAGTAATATCAATATCAGTAGTATCCACATTTGCCACATCCATCCAGTGCATGTCCATAAGAAAGCCAAAGTAGATTCATCGAGCGTGCGACAAAGTCAAGAGACACCGACGGGAGAGATGGGGTAACTGGAACAAAAGGGGTTCATGCATTTCATGGTTCACCCTCCCTGTCTGTCCCTGTCTGCCTCCAACTGCACTCTATTCAATCAAGCAATCACAAATCACAAGCAAATGTCTAAAATGCATTCTATTTGTAGACCTATATTATGCATTATGCATGTTTTATGGATGCAGAAATTACGGAATGCGAATGAATTGGATTCTTGCATTGTATAACAGATCAATCTTGCCATGCCGTTGCCGTTTGTGTGTGAGCGATATTTAGATGAGTATTCATTCATCTATGTCGTCTTTGTCTGAATGTGACTCGTCACTCGTCGTCGTCACCACTTACTTTTACTATATAGACTGATGATGATGAGCTGATGATGACTCTCTGTTGAACTCTGAATGTTTGGATGAACTTTTGGTATTTATAAGGAATAAACATCCTTATCCTTAGTTTAGTATTTTATTATGAATGGGTGAATTATTATGAAGATCGCTTTGATATGTGGCAATAAAGTCTCCAGTTGTTAGCTTAATGGATCATGGAATGGACTTATGGACCAATACAAAGCTAAGGGTTAACAGGTGCAAATAGCAAGGTAGTTCAACATTTTTGCAAGATTGATTAGAGGTAAAGGTACTAGATGACTTACTGATTTGCAACCCATCGCCACCCCAGGGGCAGGATGCTTTATTCGCAAAATTCTCATTCTGTAATATAGTTAGTTATTAGTAGGAAAGGATATGGATGGATAGTACCTTGATCATGACCATCTTGTTCGTATTTCATGATGCGAATGATGCGATTCCAATGCCAAATTCCAACCTACAACAAAGTACTTATTGTAATTGGCTAATATAACCATTCAGTTCAAGGCAAGGTTTTATCCTGTAAATGCATGGTCGCTTTTTTGAAACGTTTGTAGCTTTAGTTAAATAAAGTAGCACATTGCCAATATAATTCCTGCCTCTCATTCACAAGAAATTGGCTACATTGCACACTGGTATAGGTGGGCACATTCCAGCCAGAATCAATTTAAAAGGATATAAAGTGCTATTAGGATTTGCGAAATTGGTGGCTGCTCTAGAAGTAAATACGAAAGACGGAATTTGCGTGAATCCATTTTAAACTTGAAACTTGACTGTGTGTCCATGTCTTGTACTGTACATCCATCCATTCTCCCCTAAAATTGCCCATTTTTCTCACAATCAGCCAAAGTAGCCATACACAGTCGCACACATCATGATACGGTTGAATGCTCGCAAACAATGCAAAAAACAAGTTGACAAAGTGTGCAAACGTAACTTCCTAAAAGTGTTTCTTTTCTTTGTTATAGAAATCCACCTGCCCCCTACCAATCAACACTGCGTAGGCATATGCATAATATATCGCGCTGCAAAATGTCAGCTTCTGTTATCTTATAACATGAATGAACATTGGCGACAAAAATAGGTAAATCATTCTTTTTTGGCGAAATTACCGCAAGCCTATAAACTTAAATCCCAGTCGAATTTGCAAAAAAAAAAGATTCTTCTCAGTTGTAAGCTTGTTGGCAATTGTATCGAACGACCACAACCAATAAATCACAAAAACATCTTGTTTTTTTTAGAATAATGCGTCCACGTCCCATCAACTCGATGGAATTCTCCACAATCGTTTTATCGTTTCGCACGGAACGTGAGAGAAGGTGTATATCAAAGGTATTTTTAGCCAAGATCACAAATTGCAAAATAACGTAGTTTGCAGTTCCAAGATTTTCCAAACTTATTTAGTCAACCCCTCCATTGCATTCCTCTTTTTTTTTTTTTTTTTAAAAAACAGTCTTTTATATAGGTACTCTTTTCTTTTGTCATCAACACGTATTTCCTTTCCCTTGACTCTTGATGTACCGGTTACAAAGTTATTATTCAATTTTTTATGACGAATCCTCTCGTTTATTCCAAGAATGAGAAAACACGATGTTTTATTGGTATATTTAAATGGATGGATGCCTATCGAACATCATCATCCATCACATCACATCTCACATCATCCACAACAACATCCACACTCACATTATCATCACTGCTCACTCATTCCACTCAATCTCCATAAAATTGGTATGGTACATGGAGGTACTAACTTCTTTTTTTGCACACAATCTTGCGACGACGACGCTGATGATGATGATGATGATGGGCGTAGAAAAAAAATTTAGTGTCCCATCACACAAGACAGTGGAGCATGCTGCATAGGGACAAATACAGGATCTCAGTTCTTGAGAGTTACTGAATCGGTTCGACCTTCCTGCCAATTCTGTTTGTACACTACAGGAAAGTATTAAATTGATAAATGGCAACGTGTGAACAAACACGGCGGAGGTGGATGATGGATAAGTTTGTGTTAAGGTATGCGTGCATGGGATGAAATTGTCAACCAATCCATCTTCCTACTTAATTGTGCTGAATCACTCCTAATCCCCTAATTCTTGTGACATCTTTGGAGAAAAAATGGCTAATATTATAAGATCACTTACCAGTGGCAGGGGCAGACAGGTGGGAACTAATTGACTACGGCAAACATACCTCACCTCACTCAACTCATGTGATAATAATATCACATATCGTGGAGGATGGAGGACCACTTCTCTCTTTCATCATTATTTTCTCTCGTCAGAAATACATTTGCTTTTGTGATAAAATGGCGTGGAGGAGGAGGGGGCCAGGGGAACTGGCTGACGTGTCTCTTGGTGGTGGTCTCTGTATAAATTCCGTGGTTCCTCTTTTGTTTCGACACATTCCGCTCCCAGTTGGGTACCAACATACACTTCTTATCAGCGTCGTCTCCAAATCTCGACTTGTGAATTCAGTGGAAACTTATAGTGACTTAGTATGCTTCGTCTGGTGACTCTGGGGCTGGTGGCCCTACTCCCGTTACTAGTGTCCACTCAGGATGCAGTTCCACTTGTGCCAGAAATGATCCCAGTTCCCGTGATTCCTCTGGATGCCCCTGCCGCTCCTCAAATCGGAGCAAGTGACAAAGACGCCATGACCATGACTTTGGACAAAAGTGCTGCCAGTGAGACTGTTGACAGTGACGCTGCGAAAAAGACAACTGGACAAGACAGTTCGACTTCAACTGACGACAAAGCTGCTGGGGATGCCCCACCTGCTCCAGTGGACAGTGACAAGGACTCCAGCAAGACCATTGCCGCAGCAGCTAGTCACGTTGCCCCAGTCCTTGCCAAACGGGATCTCAAGGCTTCCGCAACGGGATATGGAGGCATTGGAGGAATAGGAGGGATTGGGATTGGCGGAGGACATGGTGGCGGTTTTGGAGGTGGATACGGAGGTGGGGGTGGGTATGGAGGGGGATACGGAGGAGGTAGTGATTTCGGTGGGGCAAAGAAATTTGGTGAAAAATCTCAGTAAGTTGTTCAAATCGATGGACAAATTATGTACAGTTTTTCTAAAATGACAGTTTAACAAGTTGAAAACATGGTCCACAGATACGGGTCTGATTATGGTGGTCTCAACAAGAATATCAAGTTGATTGACGACAAATATCAAAACAGTCAGCATGGCGCTAAGGGTGTAAAGGGAAATCAAGGTAGAAAATACGAAGTGCCTATTCTGCCATGCAGTTCCACCAGTAACTGGTGAATACTTTTAATACTGCATCCCACAATTCCTATAAACTTTCAGGATTTCACGGACAACAAGGCCACATTAAGGTGGACGCCGGAAATGTGAACAAAGGACAAAAGAAGGGACACTTTGGCTCTGTGGGTCAATTTTCCAAAGCTGCCAAGAACGACGGGACAGTCTACGGGAACAACAACGTTGCCACAAAGTTCGCCAAAGGGCATCGCTTCGGTAACAAAGGAGCTCACAAGAAGGGTCACTCCACCAAAGGGTTCCACAACACCCATCACAAAGACGAGTACCAAAAGAGTCATCAATTCCACGATGACAAGAACGATGTCACCTTCTTTGACAAATTCGGGGACGAGGGAGCCTTCAATAATAACAACGCTGGGAAGCAGTTCTTCAATGGGCACCACGCCGACGTGGTCAACAAGAACAACCACGGGAATGCCGGCGAATTCCTCTCGGGTCATCACAACGTTGCCAACAAGGGTCACAACTCGCTGTACGGAAACAAGGGGCATGTCGCTGATAACGCTCACTTCGGACAGTACGGGGGTCAGAATTATGCTGCTGGAATTGGCAAAGGTAATCAATCCATACTGTGCTTATGCTTTACTTTTACGATCCTCCGTCCGATCCGATGATGAATGATTGATGATGATCTTATTATACTCCATCCAGGCATTCATGCAAACAATAATTACGGAGGTCACTACGGCGGAGGATGGCTTTGGAAAGAATGGTGGTTTCGGTGGTGGTGGACACAATGCCGGATACCATGGCGGAGTTGGTAATTATGGGGGTGGTGGTTATGGTCATGGCGGTGGCTTCGGAGGGATAGGAGGAGGATACTAAATGCTAATCACAAGGCCAAGATGAACTTAATGGACAATGCCCTGCATTTATATATAATTTTTTTTAAAGATTACTAATAATTTATGGAAAACATGTAGCAACAATATAACTTTCGGGTGATGGGTTTATTATGCGTGGTTGCACAGCTTCTGCAACTCGCCTTCTTATTATTTCAACCTTCTCAACACGTTTTTGTGTCAACTGCTGTGCATATTATACCTACCAATTTACTACGCTTTTCATTACTGTTATCAAAATAAATAAAGCAATAACTTACCGTTTTAACATTGAACTTTGGCTCTTTGACATAATTAACCAGGATTTTAATTTGCATCTAAAAATAATAAACTAACGTCCAAATTTCCATTACTATTTCCATTAAGAAAGTAATAGAATTCCGTCCGAAATTGATGTTGCTACTTGCTAACATAGGTCTATGAGCGATATAGCTATAAAATAATAGGGTTCCCGCTTGGTAGTTAGTTAGTATCACAATATTCACAATCAGTCTGGCAATTATCTTATGTCAATATCTATGAGGAAATATAATGGTAACCGCATTCTAAAAGTTGATTTCTTACTGACCGTTGCATAAAATTGCATGCACCGCTAATCTGAATCTCTACCTAAGCGCAGGTGCATAGGTGGTATATTCTCTCTCTAACTTTTACATGGCGTGAAGTGAGAATAATGATGATAAAGCGAGAAAACCTGTTTTCCCGTAGTATGCTATCAAATGACGTTGTATGGGAAGCGGAGTAAAAAATGAGGTTTTGATTTTTATTAGTGCTTATTTTTATTTTTACTATCAGTGCGCAGTGCAGGGAAAAGAGTCACTAGTCGACAACATTACATGCTTATACTCTACCAAGAAACATGAATGAGGAAAGAGTCGCTCTCCCATGCATTTCTCGCTAATTCTTCCAAGAAACAAACTGAAACAAGTGTACGCATTTATGGGCTCGAAACGGAAACTGTAATAAACAAACCAATTTTTGTAGGAGCATTTTTAACAAGGATTACCTTAATACCTGAATTGAATAAAGTATAAACATTCAACTAGCAAGAAATGTGAGAGATACTTGGAAACTATATCGAGCTCCTTAGGACATTCTGGGTTAACAAAACCGGCGCGGTCTACCTGAGTGAGAAGGGAATATCTTGAGGTATATAAGGGAACCCCTTGCTTCTCCTGTTAGACCATTCAGTTTTGAAATCTGTTATTGATTTGAAGTTCTCCTTGAAGCTCACACTTTACTTTACTCCCATTTCACATTTAGGAACCCGACATCCAAATTCGTTCGTCACAATGAATAGCAAACTCATCCCTCTTACCGTTCTTCTTGTCATTGTTGGAGCTGTCATTCTGACTGAAATGGCAGTAAGATTTTATTCATATTTTTAAATTTACGATGAATCTGTAAAAGTATTTTGGTCACTAATATATTACAATTATGTATTGTTTTTCAATTTGTTTTTGATAGCATGAGGTTAGCGCTGAGCCTTGTGTAGGTTCAAATGGTGAGGCTGGCCAAGGTCAATTCCGGTGCCATGATCCCAAGCCCAATGTCCATTATTGCTGCTCCTCGGTTAGGTCCAACCGCTGCTGTCCACAACAGAATGACGAAGGTTGTTGCAAATAAGTTGTAATAAAAATTGTGAATTAAGTATCAAAGCCATATCCAAAGATCGTGCTAAGCCTCCGCGGGGATTTACTCTCGAGCGTAGATTCAATTTTGGGAACTTCCTAGTCGCAATGCAGCAATGTAAATGAATTGGCTTGGAATTGGTCGTTATGTATAATATGAATAAAAAATATACAAATTGTACCTGGTTTTTACGAATAGTAGTTTATTTTATATTTAATGTCTATTCATAGCATAGCATTAGCATCATTCACAGCGCAGCGTCAGCGTACACAGTACACACACATGCACCGA
>JAANSN010002198.1:0-25846 GCA_036850665.1 Dicranocentrus wangi | reverse complement strand
TGTCGATGACAAGTGTCATTTATAAATGTGACTTTCCACTCAAGTTTTAATGTGAACATGAAACCTTAATCAGCCACGGCAATATTTGTTTCCGGTTATAAGTGCACAACACGCAAACGTGTATACATACATTCGTGATTTTCCACAAATACTCGTTCCAAAAGTGACTTACTAATTATCTAGTTTCTTCTGTTAGCTGTTATAAGAACTCGAGAAATACATGTACACCATTCATATATCGTTGGAAGCACACAATTGTACTTGCAAATTCTCCTGTTTCAATTGATTAAGAGAAATTCGGGCTACATAATAATGTTGTCATCCACCTAAATAAAAGGCTGCTCACATCGCACATTAATTGTGGAGCAAATATGTGCATAATACTTTATCTTGTTAAAATGTAGTCGTTTGTTTCACAATTTTATCATTACTGCAAATATCTGACAAGTGAACACATAACGTCAACAGGAACAGTGACTGATCGTTACAGTTGCATTATTATTACCCAACTTGAGAAATTGAAATGCGGGATTTCCCTTCCCTACGGTTGCACATGTGTTCAGCATAAAGTTTATATTACATTCAGTCACGTTGAATTGCAACATGTATTGTAACTGTTAGGATGAATGTGATGATTAAAATTAATTACGGCAACCACCGTCACTCATTACTTTATAAACCCAGGTGGAAGCCGTTAGTCTGCAACCTTTAAACCTTTCATGGGTAATTAACTAGTTAACAATCGAAACTGAGCACAATGCCTCCGTTGATAGCCCTGAGTTTCAAAAACTTTGCCAATTGCTGGGCTACATCACAGGATTGCACACACGACTGCTACGCCATGCTCCATTAATAATTATTCTTTGAGCTCGACAAATGTCGATTTGAATTCTCAATCAACTTTATCTTGCTTAATTAATTTCACAAGTGTCACTTACCATAGTACACTTGGCCTGTGTTAGGATCCGTAAAAACAGCTTCAGGTGGGGGAGGAGCAGCGTAATATATGGTGTCATCATATGGTATCACGTAATCAGTCTCACCATTCTCGTACCCTTCAGAGTTATCTACAACAAGAAAAATAAAATAAAATTGCAATTAGCCAATTCCATTTTTTGCAAAAATACATCACTCACTAATAATACTTGAAATCAAATGAGATCGCAATGGGCTTGTTCTACTAATAGTTACAAAAACAGACACTTTTGACTAAATTTTATTACCTCAATTCCCTTATCAAAGCTATTTGTCTCACTGTAACTATCCTGCGTAGTAATTTCATCAATAGTTTTTTCAGTGAAAACTCTCAAAAACGGTTTTTATGGAGAGAGTCATACATTTCCACGAAACAATTCTATTTTCATGTCATGTAAAGAATAACAAGTGATGTTGACAGTTTAATGGTCTCTTTTCCCACTGTGTATTCCTCGCCGTATAAAACTGGTAATGATAATGATACCAATCATCCATCCATCCCGACAGTTTTGCTAGTTTCACGCTTAGATGCAAACGTACATGTGTTTCACCCTCGATTCACTATTTTGAGGTAAGCTCTCAGGCCATAAATTACCACCAGAATAATGATGCCATGAAGTTTCCTATCGACGTTCAACGAGATTATGCATTTAAGGAAATTGCCGTCTTATTTACATTTACCTCCCTATACTTTGCACATTAGTTCCTCTTTAAATTACACATATGGATAATGCCGTACAACGTAAGAGTTCTCTCGGAACGTATTTCACCTAAAAATTCAATTACTTCAACTCCCTATAGACACCCGAATACTAATGATTCAGGTTACCCCAGTCGACACCGCATGACATTTTCATGTGTCTCCTTTTTTACATTGTTTGTGTATGCATTTTCAGATTGTATTTTTTGAAACTTGAGAGCATCCTTCTTGTTCTCCCTGGTGTAAAACATAATCAAGTGAACAATCTCTCTCAATTGGTTCACTCATCATCTTCCCATATACCTTTTCGATTAAGCATCTCTGTTTATTTTCAATATCGACTCCATCTGCATACCCACCTCTGAGACAATTCTTTCACGCAAATAGTTTCCAAGATGCACTTCCCAGATAGCTAACGTAAATATCCAAAATATTTTTTTAACATGACGGAAAGTGAAATAACGGAGGAAAAACGAACGGGCTAATAGACATTTCTATTTTTATCCCTGTCAAAACTGAAGCAGACGGATGAGGAGAATTGACTGACTTATCCTTCACAACATGCTTCACAGAAGATAATAATTTGCAACCCAAGTTTTTTGTGCATGTACATAAATCAAGCTCGACTAGGATGTCGACATGAAACGTGCGTTGGACTGTAAGTGTACTAGTGCGGCGACTGGCGACGCTCGCCAATGATTGATCTAGAAATAGACAATAGATCCGTGGAAAAACAAGTCGTGAACTGAAAACACAATGCAACTCACGCGCCTTAATGTGCTTAAATGTCTCAAAAGTATCGTTAACTAGGAGCAGAGCAGAGACAAGTTCAGGTTGAAAGTCCGTCGGCATCGAAGGGAAAATGAATGCGGTTATATAGCATGGGTCGGTTGATGTTGTTACCCACCCATTTACTGTTTTGAATTTCATACCCCGTCCCATCCTCCGTCGTCGACATAATGACTATAGCTTATTTTACCAAAGCGCTATATGTGTACCTCCAGCGTGGGGAGTAGAGTACATGGTTCAGTACAAATTCCAAAATGAATTTAAAATATGATTAGGACTACGAGAAATTAGTTTATGTAGACACGAAACTTGGTTGAGTATGCATCCCACAAGAAAAAGGAAATGGCATAATGTCACCGGAGATACGACCGATTTATTATGAGCTCAACCTGCAAACTGTGCACAAGACCATATGATGATGGTGGTACTTTCCACATTCCGCCAGACAAAGTTGGAAAAACCAGTCATGACAAAACCCAGAGGACATTGTTCAAGCGGGAAAATACCAGTGTAATAAATATAATGACAACATTTACAAATCTGCAACATCTCAAGTCCTCGCTGCTCTACGTCAACCTGTAAATGCATCAACAAAACCAACACAGGACTACTGTGAAAGCTCCCCATATCTTTTTCCGTTTGTAGTCCCCCGTTTATAATGCATTCACAATAGGTTCGTTTTCGGATATGTATGACAGAGAATAAAAGGTCTCGCGAATGTATCCATCTCATAAGTTGAGGAATTTCCTAGGACGGGAATGCAGACGCAGATGAAATAAAAAGGACACATGAAACAAATGCGATCTTTCATTTCATTTCTATATGGATTTTATACCTCGCCCAGGCTCTCCACCCTACAACCAGATGCACATGCACAGCCTTGAGTTAGGAGGATGAAAACAAGAGGTGCTTTCTTTTTTTTTAAATGGTAGGCATTCAATAGAGCACACATTCCATCCTACTATAGTATTTTGTCCTGGTTTCTTACAGCTCTCCTTGTCATGATTTGCCCGAGTGCTTGTGTATAACCCACCATCAAATACTTTTTTTGCTCAGCAATATCCCAAAAAATACTATATACCAAGCCTGTCTTGCCACCTCATCTTATTCTTGTATGAATCTCGCATTTTATGAGACTTTCATGGGAAAAAAATGAAGACAAAACTATCATCATTTTACATGTGACAGGATTTTTGTCATCATCATGAAAGCTTATATTCTATGTAATCTAACCCACTTAGAGTTTCACATAAGTAAAACAAAGTACATATACGCAAACGGTCTGTAGGTACTAAAAGGGACGCCTATTTACTTATTTCTGGTAGAAATGAAACTTGTTTTTTTTTACAAAACTGGAAAAGTTACATTTGGAACTCTTTGTATTCCAGTTTTTTTTTCACTACTTTCAAACCCATCCCGTGTGTCTCCCTTCGCGTATTGGTTGCACATAGCCCACTCCTGCCTTCCTGCATGCACTCCTGCACACAGCATACGGGTAGCTGTAGGACACCGACAGAAGAGAAACAACAGCTTTTATGGTAATGGTTATAGTTTGTAATGTAATGGTATCAAAGTATCAGTGAAAGGAATCTTCCTGATGTGATGTTTTCCTGGTATTGTTGATGTTCCCTTTTGAGCAGACACATGACTAAAAACTCCCACCTCTTTCCTTCTCACATTCGGTTTGTGTGTGTAGTAGCCTGTGTGTGTGTGTGCCTTATTTTCTTATCCACATGTGGTGCTATTGGGTTTCTTGGTTGGGTAACTTGGCTATTCCGTATATATCCTGTCCATGTAGCCAGTAATGTATGTTACCTATATGCATTCACATTGTACTCTTCTGTTTTGTGCAGGTTCGCCTCATTGCCATTTTGTCTTCAGTGAGCAAGCGGTGAATGAAAAAACAACCTAGCAGATTTTCATCCTCTGCGTTTCCTCCATTTAGCTCACAGTCATCAACCACTCACCCTTTCTCAAACGACTGAAACCAACTGTCTCCTTCTGTCTTCTTGCACGTCACAAACCAAGAGATCACATGGAGATATGTTAAGGGATCCGGTGCATGAAACAGTCCATTAGCTACGACCAATCACCATTATACCACGATAATGCACATTTTCTACAAGGAGTGCACGTTCCTGCCACACAATATTTCCTTTTTTTATATTTAGAAGAGAAAACACTAAACTCAATCTATTAAACTGCTCATCTAAAAGCAATACTGAGAGAGCAAGCTGTACTCATTTAAAAACATCATTTTTCTGCTGTGCCGCCTGGTTAATGATTATGATGATCCTGGGTGATAGCATCGGGACGCGATAAGACCCTGCCAGTACGCCGTTTCCCTCCGCTGTTTCCCTGCCCCACTGGGATGATAAAAGCGAGTGAGTAATAAGTATTTGGGTCACGCGAATTAATTAAACTTTGGATTATCATAAAATTCAATCGGCTGTGTAAATGGGGATGTAAAGGATTTTGAATAGGATGGGACGAGACGGGACAAATCGAATTTATTGCAATCAAGCGAGACTTGTACTGCGACTTATCGCGTTTCAAAATCTTGGAATTATGCCGTATGCTTAAAGTTTATAGAAACAACACTTCCCCCTATATTATGATGATGCAAATGCTGGAACTTTCATTGATTTTATTGAACATTGTAGTTCATTTCAACGTTGAAATTCATATTTACTTTGAAACAATGGCAAAGTAATTTCCAACATACTTAATGCTTCAATTTTTTGAAGGTACGTAGCACATGAGACTCTTGTATCATATTAGTCCTCCTCCGTTTCAAATTCAATCCCGAAAACCAGTCGAACACAAGAATTTCTGTTGGCCTTGCTCACAGATGTGTATATATCAGCATTCAGTTTTCTCCCAGTAGTGCTTGCATTATGTCAAGCAAATGATTAATGATGGCTTCAAACAACACCACCACCACCGCCGCCATACCACCACTTCTCCTAAGAGTCTTACAGTAGAAAAAGCATCATGATCTCACTCAAAGAACTAGACAAACTCAGCAGTCAGTCACATTAGCCGGCATAATCATAAGAAAAGAGAAGAAAATTTCCCGTTCTGGTACCACCAACCCACCACCACCGGGAGAATTAAAGAAAGGCGAGTTTGAGCAAGCAAAAGGGCGTCCCTCAAACAATCATTCTTGCATCCTTGATGCATTCATCATGTCTCCTACTTAATACTAGGCACTTCTAAAAACTTTGGTAATTTTCTCAAGAAATGGGCATAGTGCACGACATGGACCAGAACAAAGGAAAGAGCAAGTGCTAAAATGAGACCCATATACCACCACCAGAACCTGCTTCACTATCTTGAAGACCAGACACACCACATGGAAAAATTGGAATTAAGCGAGTCGGGATTTGTCTCAAATGATCCAAAATCACAGAGGCGAAGCGTGGTGTGGTGTGGTGATGCAGGCGGATGGTAAACAAGATCTTTCGCCACGGTAAAAAAAACCAAGTCGGACGAGGAATGAGAAGCAAGGCCAGCAGCTACAGCTTTTATAGTATGCCGCTAATGTTGTAACATCATAACAATCATGAAAATGAAGGCAGAATAAGCCATCACTTGGCCATCATCAGTCTTTCTTTCTCGCTTTTACTTGATCTTGCATGAATACTGAAAGCAGAAGAGGTATGGTTGAAACGCGATATTTCACTGGCTACGTGTATATAAATGCATTCTGAGGCTTTCTTGAAAATTTTAAAGTAAGCTATGTGAATCATTTCCATGATGAACCTGTGGGACCACATTGTAATTTAATCCGTGTGCAGGATTTCAAACAGAGTTGAGTAACATATTTCACACAGTTGCGTTGTTGGCTAATGAGGGCGAGTATTTACGGTCAAAATAATATATCATTTGTATAGTTTGGCTTATTTTCTTGCTTAGGATGCAAATCATTAGTAATTTCTCAAAATTCACGACTCCAATGTAATAACTTTCAAAGAGCGATTGTCAAACATGTGTTTTGCGCCAAAATCAAAACCTAATAATTAATTAGATTTTTACAATTTATCAGAGTGTCTACAGCGTCATTTGTTTCAAAGACTTGTAACCCCCTCAGTTGTTGTAGCCACCAAACGTCCAGCGTATGCGGTTTGTTCAACAGTGAGTAGAATCCAACAAAGCTGTCATTCATCATATTTTATATTGTCATTCATATTCATTTCCTAACAAGCTTCTATAAGAGCACTAACAATAAACTCGATTTACGCACTCAATTTTGCTGTCAAAGGCTTGAGTGCTCCAAGAGCAAAATCGAATCGTCCCTTGTGAATTTCGCGATAAAAAATTCCCCCAATATTTCACTTTTAGTTTTGCATACGTTAACAAAATGTGAAACCTCCTTCCTTTCCAGCGTTGGTTTCCTCAACCGTTGAAAATGGTATGCAAGAATGTGGTAGATCATACGTACGACTCCCCGCACAACAGCAGAACCAAATACATATGAATTATCGCGTTTAGAATACATCCATACCCTAAAGCTTTGTTCTACTTCTTAAACAGGAAATACGTACTCCTCCTCACAGATACACAACGTACATGCAAAGAATCATTGCACCTTTCACACTTCACACACACAACCTTAAGGACAAAACTCCAACGAATCTCAACTTACCAGAATTGATCCCATTAGTGGACTGGGTGTCAGGAGTGCCATTCGTGGATGCGGAAGGTGTCGTAGCCGCAGAAGCGCTGTCCACTGAGGACGACGACGGCTGCGTCTTCTTTTGTGACAAGTAGCCCTTTTTAAAAAGCACATCTTGTCGAGGGGTGGTTATCTTCGTATACTCATCTGGAAACAGAAAAAAAATCCAAACTGTTAAAACGAGAAGGAAAAAGCGAGTGAAATGGAAAGAGGGGGAGAGAAAGAAAAATCACATGATATAAATGAGCCACTGTCAGGGAAATTTATTGGCAATCCTTGTTCTCTGTCCATCATTGTCAGCCAAATGTTACTTTACTCTCACAGTAAAGCTGTGGGTCGGTGCAATGTAGGAAAACATACATTTCAACCCAGCATCAAACACTACCCAACTCCGTGGCTGTAAGTGAATATAAACATTTCTATTTGACGCAAGTATTCATATGTAACCTACTTTGAGACATGTTTAGCCTGCAGAACGATGGTGGATTTACATGCATATCCACCTCAAAAATTGTTTTCACGAAGTTCAACCTTAGTAGTACTGAAATGGATATCTGGATAGTGTCTTATATCTACTTAGGGGAGTATGCATTTCAGCATTATTTGTACCCTTCAGATCATCCGAGGAATGTGTTGCGAATAAAATCGTTCTTTTGCAGGGACGGTTCAATCCATTCAATCTTGTTCGGTATGATGTATATACGACCAGAAAACAGACCAGAGGAAGAAGAACTCACGCGATTTCGGTAAATCTTACTTTCTCTACCTATCAGTGCGTTTCCACTGGCGTGGCATGTTTCTCCCCCAACATGGAATATATTACGGCGATATCCTGTCCTCAGCGTAATAAAACATTTACACTCATAACCACCGAATTTCACAAGATTTCCTCGGCGAAAATTCCTCTCCACGGTGCTACCACTACGATTACACTACTATTGCTCCTGGGGTGGATATTTTCCAAGAGATGTGTACCACAACCAGCGTGCTTTATCCGGTGAAAGATTCACCCATGTCATGTGAGTATCCTCGTGACTATGAAGTGATGCAGATAGATTATGTCTTCTATTGAAATGGAGTCGATCTCGTGTGAAACTATGTAATACAGTTGATTTGCTCATTTGGTTGAAAGAAGCGCATGAAAAATGGAAAAGTAGCTAGAAAATATTGCTTTGCCATAGGAAAATTCAGTCAGTGCGGGATGCACAAGTTATATGTAGAATTCAGAAATCTCCCTCCACCACTGACGATGAGAGATTCTTTGTTTGGCGGAATAACTGCTAGACGGGATGTGCAAGACAAAAAAATGAAATATGAAATGTGTCTCTCACTTTTCCCGTCTATCGACGTTCCTACTGGGGTAGATAGTGCTGTGTCAGGAATCGATATTTTTGTAGAAAGAAAAATCTCAAAAACAGGCAGCACCAATGTTTTGTGGAACACGACTGAAGACTCTCATTTCCTCCGACGTTAAATCTTGTAGCATAAGACAAAATCGGTGCCCACAACTTGGATTTTTCAAAGATGATAATTTCCAGATTTATCAATTTTAATGAATGAAACAGCAAAAAACTATTTAAAAAACCTTACGACGAAGCTGACTTCGTCCGAATAAAAAAATATATTACCAACGATCGAATCACTCTAAAAACACGATACCACCCCACACCACATCTCAGCGGTAGTCTAGTCATTAACAAGGAATCCAAATCCAATTACAATGCATGCATGAAATTGCATCGAAAGGGTTTTTGTCCTGAACGGAATGGACAAAAAAAATCGAAAATGGAATTCAATGAAACCGGATACCAACTTTTTTCTCTGCGGGGCTCCATCCAGAAAAACTTTCAGGAAGGAAATTGCATGAGAGCAATAAAGCTGATTATAATGATGATTGGAAAAACCATTAAAAAATATCCCATACCTGCTATACCATTAGCGCCACCCCATTTCTACCCCGTATAACCTAAAACTTGCTAACTTTCAGTGGTTCAAGAGTGCATAACTCATTTGTTTTTCTATAGCATTATACGCGTGCTTAATCAAATGTATAAAATCGCATTACTACTTTATACGCTGCTATCGACTTCTGTACCAAAACCCGTCAATAAGTATTAGTATAGTCTTGTTTTTTCTCTTGCAAAATTCTCTACCCCCTCTTTCAAAAGAAAACTTTTTTTCCGATTATTTTTTTTTCTCTCTTGCACGGAAACCCATATTCAATACCATTATTTCCCATTAGAATCCAGTTTTTATGAACTTTATTAATTTTACGATGAGACATTATACCACCGCGGCCCATGCAATGATTTCCCATCTCACTCACTCTCCCTATATAGAACCACTATGGCAAGGTATAAAAAAGTTTGTATGTAAAACGAGAAGTTGGAAATGTGAAATAAAAAACATTCTCGAACTAAATGTTTGAACACACTATTCTCGTATAATTATTCGACAGTTCCCTATTTTGGGTTCTCTATCCCTACTGTAGAAACCGAGAACTCGAACAATAATCCCCCACTCTGTCAGTCAACCCATTCCATAAAATTAGAATTAGATAACTTTCTGAGATTTTATGCTTCACCTCAATTATTACCTACTTTACCTAGACCCGACTGACTAGCACCCAGGCCCAAACCTAGGGACATATCTTCTCGTCTATACATTTTCCTCGTCAGCTTATTCTCCTCCTCGAGTCAAGCGAGACTAGTTAGTGCACTACATGTACAGCAATTTAGCATCAGCTAAGTACGCCATCAGCACTGCAAGTTTTTCACCTCTGTGTGCTCCCCAGCTATACCATTAGTGCACTATAATTACGCCCCTGGATGGCATGTAGTGGGTGCTTGGCGAGGTGATGTGGTATTATTAAGTATACTTATTGAACTTATTTGAACAGTTAAGTTGTTTAAATGTGCTCCACATTTCGTATATATAGAGGCCAGAGAGCCATACGAGTTTATTGCTATCATCAAATGTGTGTGTGGTGGCTTCTTTCGCTCCAGTTACTTTTTCCTCGCGATATTACTTTGTAGTAGTAAGAGGAATACTGCTGAGAAAAAGTAATCTGTGCTTCCTGGAAACTTTTTTTCTCGTTTCATTTTCCAGCTTGTGATGGCCCTGTGATAGGGAATGTATTTTCGTCTTATATGTATCCCGACATAACTTGTCTATAGCTCGCAACGCTAGCCACAGTCACTACTTTTTGTAGTTTCGTAGCTCAAATTTTCCCCTTGTTTTACATATATTTATAGGAATCCTAACAGATTATACAGATACAAGAGGGGAACCAGGGAAGGAGTGGGATCTCTCGTGAAAACTTCTCATTAATGTTCCCGGAGGTGTTATTATGCCTCGCATAATGCTTTGAAATGAGATGCTGAGCTTTGGGTTTATTTCCTCCCTTTTATTCCCCCAACCCAACTGACATCACACTGATAGAGCCAAAGTGATGTCTGTCTTCTAGTAGACTGAGATGGCAGGTGTGCTTTCGTAGCAAAAAAGAGAGAGAGAGGAGCACTGCGGGAAAGTGCTGACAGACTGTAATATTGGGATCAGGGTCTGAGAAAAGGGAAGCAATGATTTTTCAGTGTGATGGAAGAATAATCACAGAAACGAACTACACACTCTATAGTTTTTGCAGCTTTATACTGTCTGATTAAGGTGACAACGTCACATCACCTGTCTTGAAGAATCCTATAGTGTAAAGTTTTTTTTAGAGTCTGAGTAAATATTTCTGATTAGCTAATGCTAAAAATGTGTTATAACTCCTTAAATTTTCTCTGGTGTACTAGCTACAGCATATGCTGTGATAGATTAAAGTGGGGAAAAGTGTGACAGGGATAAAAAATGAAATCAGTGAGATTACCGGTGTCCATCAACCTTCGTATAACCAGCCAAAATTGTAATAATCCTAAACGGAATTTAGTATTTTTCTCTAGACCCCAAAGTCTCAAGTTCCCCTTAACGTGTGAAGAGCTCATCAAAGCCGTTTTCCACAGGAAAGTTTTGCTAGTTCCCAAGTTTCCGGTTTTATTTGCTCTCATTCTTCTTCATCTTTGAATAGAGTCCTAAACACGCCAGACAAAGGGAGTCAAGAAGCTGCCGACGCTCATTCAGCGTAAATATTTTTAGGTGGTGGTGGTGGTATGTATGTGAAAGATGCGATAGTATATATACCGTCATTAACTACAATGAAATGAAATTACACATTCTATTCCTCTTTTATGTACCCTCAAAACATCATTAACACTTCCTCCAATTAACACCTCTCTTTTCATCCACCTGCATCTGTGTGTGTGAGTAAACTATATTCATGCCTCGCTACATAGGCACCTACTTGTATCCATTGAGTATTACAGTAGAAATTATGCCCAACTTCAATTACCTTTAAGCAAGGCAGTCATCAAGTTTTCATCGTAATTAACACATGGACAAAAGCAGAGTAAAAGGATAGAGGTCGTAAAATGCTGACACAATGCAAGCAATGTACATTTGGCTTGAATTTACCTGTAAGTAGTGAGTATGCTTACTTACACTGGGTGGGTTTTCCACGCATGCATTTTCGGTCGTTTTAACGAGCCAGTCGGGAACGGGATGCATAACAAGGTCGTGCCGTCTACACGATACTCTCTTAATTTGACTGAAATGCTGTTTTTACCATTTGGGTCTCCACTTTTGTAAGTAACAAAGTGCGGTTCGATTTCTCAAAAGGCATTAGACCTGTGTAGTTTTTCCTTGTGCAAACGTGCTGGTAAATAGAGTCATTTTCCGGAGGAGGATTTTCGAGAGGGAGGATAATGTTGTTAAAAGACATGATTTTTTTCTATTATGCTACCTTTCCTACGTCACACATTACCACTCCTACATTCCTAATGCTGTATTTTGTCGTGTGTGAAGCGTAGGTAAATTAAGACGTACGTGCAATCGCAATGCACCACTTTTCCCCTTCCGTTCTACTTCCGAGGTGTAGTCACTGGTAAAAAAAATTCTCTCGAAAAATGTAGTGTAAGTAATGAATGGAATCAACATTGAAATGTCAAAGCGACCTCCAGTTGGCAGTGGTGTGTACACTGGGTGACACTTGGCATTTAAATATATCTGCGTTTCGTACTACTCCATGCATGCGTTGATTCTTTATAAAACCGCGGAGAGGGGGACGGGGTTTGCAGCAAAAATTTTCGAGAGGAAGCCAACCACGGAGTTTCAGGCAAACTTGTTAGGCACTCCGATAATACCTATCATTGTAAACTACAAAATGGTTTTTATTGAGCCAGCTGAGAGATATAAATAAATTATCATGTTTGCAAAACAAAAACATGGGAAGCGAACAGAAGTGTTCCTGTTATTAGCAAGCTCGCAGAAGCGACTTGTAATGTGGTATTGGCATAATGTCCACAACGGAGGTTAGGAGTAATTAAGACCACGTTTAAATAAAACTCACCTTGGTTGTATGAAGGCCTGTTGATATTGTCAGTTGTATTGTTGCTAGCGCCCCCGGAAGATTTCGAAGAGCCATTAGCATAATAATAACTAGACGAAGGGTAAGTCCTGGATTTCCGAAACCGGCCGCCATACGGTCTCGATGATGGGGGATAATGATATCCCTCCGATTCTCCACCATTATAAGGCTCCCCTCCAGATCCACTCGCGCCGTTGCCCCCTCCACTGTAATGGGAATTCCTATAGTTATTGTGCGAGTTTCTGTAGTACGTACTTCCTTGATAGCCGGAGTAGTGACCAGGCCCATGATATCCATTCTGGTACTCCTTGTGGCCATGAGGATGGCCAGAGTAGTGGTAACTACTGCCCCGCTCTCCCCTACTACTACTGCCCCCCTCCCCACCGCCTTGGTAATGGGAAGAAGCGCCATTGTAACTGCTATGGTGGTTATTGTGATGGTGGCTGTGGTGATGATGTGGTGGACGGTAGTTTTCCCTAGTGTAGTGGTATCGATCATTGTAGTGACCACCACCACCACCTCCTGTGCTGGAACTAGTGCTGCCACACCCGGATTCATTGGATGAGACCGAATTCGGTGGGGGATGAGTTGAGTTATTGAATGAGGGGCCGCCATGATGATGACCGTTATGATACCCACTATCACTTTGGCTGTGCGGATTTGGTGATGAGGATGACGAGGAAGGATTTTGAGGAGGAATTTGGGATTTGTCAGGGTGCGCTGGCGGTGCCGACGACGAGGAAAGGAGTTTACTGCTACCACTGCTGCTCATCGCGTGTCCTCCTCCGTTACCACCTCCACTTCCTGGCGGAGCGGAAAGGTTCGTTGAGGAATTGTGGAGGGAGGCCGTTGACGACGAGTCTTTGTTGTTGTTTGTCATTGTAATTACGGCGGATAGAGACTTATCCGACAGGTGACGTGCTGGACTATGATTCTGACTGGCACTGTGACTGTGGCTTCTGGTCAGAGAGATCACAGCTCCACCGAGTTCTCCGTCTTCGTCCTCGTTCGCTGAGATTTCTCCTGAAATGTCAAAAGCAAATTGACATAAGAATTACAAAGATTTATAGTAGCCGACGGACCTTTAAATAAATGCTATACACTCATCTTCAACAACTTTTTACGCGACTTCAAAAGGGTTGAGCTACGACCTCAACATAGATCCTAATGGCGTGTATGATTACAGATGCTAGATTTATTCAGGTCAACCGTCATCCCATGTACACATTATTAATACACATCACATAAATCCAATCTGCCATGATATCATCCCCAACAAACCAAGTGTGACATTTATATGAAAATACAGAAACCGACAAGGCTCGTTGTTAATAATTTCCTGTCAGGAGCGACCTTTGGAACACATTTTACGAAGAGCACATAACGTTCTGAAAAAAGCTGAAGTAAGTATTTACATTTCAGATACTACGTACCTAAACATTTGCATTAAGCGCAGAAAAAACGTTCAATATGCATACTAACCAACCGCATTTTGTAGTTGCAGCCGATTCGATACACTGGGTCATAATTCATCTGAGGACTTTCTCTGTTTCACCAACAGAGCAACTACACAGCACACACTTTTCAAGTCCGATCTATTCATAGATATTTTATATTATTTTTTTTCTCTATGTATCTTTTGTTGAGCTGGGAAAATACCTCTACCCGGACAGAAACTTCATATTATGTAGTAACCAGCGATGCCATCACATATCCAATTCTCCTCTCAGCGTGGTGCACAAACACTTTTTGAAAATATTTACAGCGTGCTCCCATACATACTCCCACCATAATCACAATGTACGACAAAAAAATGGGAATGTGTTCCGGCACTTGCTCTTGCTGCTTCGCTCTGTCTCAAAGAGTCTGTAACATCTCACCAGGAAAGTGAACGGGGTTTCAAAGTGGAGAAACTTATATGATGACTGTGTTGATACGCAAGGAGAATTTAGCTTTTACACATCAGCGCCATATACCATGCTCATTACCAATGAATAAAAGTGTGTGCCAGTGTTATTTGTAACTTCATTAAACACTAGGAAAAGGGGTGTCCATTCTTTTCCAACTCTTTTTCAAGAAACAGACATGGTTCCGCCTTCTGAAAAGGTTGACGAGGAGTTTGAAGGAAGACTAAAACGGAAATATTCACCGGGAGATATACGAGCAGTTTTTGAAACTACCGAGAAGGGTATACGAGAATATAAGTAAAAAGCGAGATTTGATGCGGTTCATCATTCAAGACTAGACATCAGTCAGTTTGACTTGTGGTGCAGAAAAGAACTTCTTCTAACTCTTGACGCTTTTCATGTGGTTTTTACAGTCACATTTAAGTCCTGTGACTCTATGAACCAGTTGGCAATTCATCCAAAAAAATCTTAAAAGACTGAGCAATCTATCTTCGTTTGCTATATTGGAGATATGCGTGCATAAGGCATGTGGATAAGCCTGAACATTTTTAGTACAATGTACCTAGTAGGTGCGTATTCATCGAAAGAAATGTTGATTATTTCTGGTTATAAGAATTTGGACAAAATCAGCATTTATACAGGAACGAGGGGCGGTGAATTAGAAGTAATTTTGCCTAATCATGTCACATAAAATCACATGATTGAGCTAATGCAATACCATTCCAGTCCTAGAGAAATCCTAGTCATACAATCCTCCTAGTAATGCTGACGATTCGACACATTTAGTTTCCACGCTTAATCCATATTTTTTTATCCATCTGAAGACCAATGATCCGGTTATTAACTTTTCGAAAAGTATTCCGTCAAAAACTACTACGTCACTGTGCTCCGGTTCAATTTAAAGCTTGCGCTACAAGAATTTTTTTCATTAAAATTTACAGATAGATACAAATACATAATATGCAGAAACCGTACCGGGCTAAAATTGCAAGCATAATTTACTCATTTGATATGTTGTATCACACCCCTGCTGAGCTGTTGCGCACTATCGTAAATTTTAACATTCCATTTATGCTTCAACTCCCACAGCTCATGATGCTCTTCCGTTGGAAAATGAAATACACCACGTGACTGCAGGCAGTAGCGCTGAAACAAGTTGCTTTCAAATCTGATCAATTATGAATTCGATGAACTATATATAACGGCTTCTCTGGATAGTTTAATATCCATATGACGCGTCCTCCGTCATAAATCTTAGAAATTGCAAAAAATAGCAAAGGGCTGCTTTACACGCAAGCAGAACCTGAATCTGAACGCATACGCTGTGAAAAGTATTAAAATCAAATGCCAATATTGCAATCTATATCAGAGTTGGAGGCAGGCGCACAACCCTACACAGCCTCAAATTATATTAGAACAAAAAATGGGTTCAGGACATGCTGTAAGCTACAATTTCTCCTTGAAACTCTAAAGAAAAATACTGATAAAGAAACCACGTTGCGTTGGGTTTGGTTGGATCCCTCCGCTATCTTCGCCGAGCACCCGCTGCGAGAATGTGAGATGCTTGCATGACATATATGAAAATAGATTTATGGGAAGCCTTCAACCGGGAAAATTTATTTTCCCATTACAAAATGAACCAATATTGTTCAAATTAGTGGTAGTACTTTTGTTTCCCCACTTTTTTTTGGCGTGTATCTCCTTAATCTGAAATCATCATTGAAATTTTTCCTACAGCTCCGGGGAACAAGCCATTATAAATGTAATGTGCAATAATATCAAATACTTGGCTAATATGACAAAATATACTACTAAGCTTGGTGATGATTCTTGTTGAGATAGTAAGTCCGCAGTATAATATTTTAGTAATGTATATCTACAAGGAGTAGCAGGCAGGCAGTGATTAAAAAACAAAATTGGCCATTATGATCATGCTACATAAACACATCACAGAAATAAAAAAAACAATCTTCCTGCATTTACAGTCATTAGATTTTTTGAGATAAGAATATTGAGTATGCCGCACGTTTCACTCGGAATAATGCCTGTGTGGCTCTGGTGCACAAAATTATTTCAAAGAGTGTCAGGGGATTTCAAGGGAGTGTACAACTAAACCATGTATCCATACAAGTTATTTTTTCCTTGTTATACCACTTTCCCTTATTAAAATTTGTATCAGCCGTATGCTGCCCTACTTTCAGCATATGCAAATGTCACCACCAATGGCCGCACTGTGTTTCGGGTAATGGTGGTGGTTTCGTTTTTCACTTTGAGGAAAAGTATGTGTGGAAAATACTGATAATTCTACATTTGTAGTTGATGAGAAGGAGAAAGAAGGGGAAATTCCAGTGCAGTGCTTGGGGGAACGTACTTACAAACCCACAAATGAATCTTCATTTAAAGTTGGATTCCCATATAAATTCTAAAGAGCATACTTGTGCATATACCCCCTCCGAAGAAAAAGTTTATGCATGCTAATCCACCCGCTAATCTCTCTTGTAGAATCTAAAATCAGCAAAACTGGCATAACAAAGCATGTGGGTAACCGAGTATTTTACGAGGGCTTCTCCCCAGTTCACAACTCTGTAGGAGAAACTTAAGTGCACACTTAATCGGCTCGGGTATGTCTTCAGCTTCTTTTTCCCCTTCAACAACTTAGCCAGCATAGCGTAACACCAATAAAGCATCTTGAGGGTAAGTTTCGTCACACTTCCTATCAGGTTAAGTTTAGAAATACATGCATATCGTGTGTACTGCGTGGCAAAAGCTTTTAGTGAACATAATATGCTTGTGCTGCTGCTTGATGCTGCTTGCTTATCCACTTTGACGTGACACCTGGAGTGCTAATTATGCTTTTCAGAAGATATGCAGTGCAGCTTGTTAGCGAAGGTGGAAAGCTTGTTACCTATTTGTTGGCTGTCCAACATTCTTCAAATTTTGCACAGGCTCACGGGTTTATTCAGCGTTATGGGGAAATGCATTCCGGAAGCCTCATTTCCTTATTAAATACAAAATGGCAATGTACATTCATGCTTGCATGAATTTTTGTGCATTTTTAGGTCGAAGTTTTAATGACTTTTCTATTTCCAACTCCAGCACTAGCAAAATTCACTTTTCAAGAAGAGAATAACCCTCATGTCCCAGCAACTTTCATTTCACCTATTGATCATATACATAGCGTTCCTCTAATCTTTCCTTATCCCATTGAGCAATATGGCATCCGCCATATTCCCCCTACACTAAATTACTTACAACCGATTAATCGAACTCCACACTGGCAAGACACAAAAAAAACTCGTTCCTTGGACAAAGTCGTGCACAGTCAACTAAATGTAGTTCGTGCTCTACCTCCCTTTATATGTTCCCTTGCCTTTACCATTCGCAACGTATTTTTTGGCTGGCATACGACAAGAAAGGAAAATATATACATAGCAAAGAAAACCCCCATCGAGCCATATACCAGCACACAATTCCCTCCGGTACCTTTATTATTATGATAATGATTATTACTGCTGGAATTAGCAAGGTAGAGTCTGGCAGCGATTACAAAAAATGTAGATATATTTTTGGCTATCATTCCGCATTCCCCAATATTATTAGTGGACTGTATTTGTGTGTATTACACCGGATAAATACACCTCTGGGCCTGATACAGCAAAATCAACTTAACCAAGCTCTTCTGTGAGTCAGCTACCTTTTCCAGTCGACCATACCCATATCGCACTAATATCTCGGAAAATTTGAAGGGTGATAGTAATATAAAATGGGTAATAGCAAACGCGTTCCATGTCTGCCTTTCCTAATATTTCAGGCTTTCTTGGGAAGCAAAATTGGTTTTCTCTACTTTCCCCCTGCATTTATTCAATATACTGAGGTATTTAGTATTCTTGGCAAAACTTCGTAAAATAGGCTCCATCGCACAAGTGAAACTTCTACCTGCATGGCGCCCTCATTGTACGTAAAACAAACACTTTACCTACTCAAGTCAAGATCTGGCCGATATTCCTAGTTTTTCATTTGTGGAATACCAATCGAAATAATCCAGAACACCTCTATTATCCTCTCTGTCCATCCAAGTTCCCGTCTCCGGTTCTAAGTTTTCATTGAAACGGAAACGCGAGATTCTGTTATTTATAAAAGTACCCGGTGTAAAAAATGGGCTGTTTGTTTGATCGGCTGAAACAATGAGAAAATATATCCTGAGAAAAGTTTTTTTTTTGGAAAAACAAATGTATTGTCACAAAAACACCGACAGAATCGCTGTAGGCCAATGTTCATGAGGAAAAAAATCTTTGTCATTTGTAGATACACGAGTAAACCTTCTAGATAGCATCCACCCATGTAGTCGCGCAGATAAAAAAAATACTGTCAAACTCAACTCCCGTCTCGTTCCGTCTACCCACATGGAAGACACTTCGAGGAATAGACTGATATAGGTATACCTATGCATACATTGCCAGTATGTGCATGGGATAAAGCCTCGATGAAAAACGGGAAATAGTATAGCTCATAACAGAGCATGAAGAGAAAAAAAAATAAAACAACTGGAGCGGCAGCAAGCATCATGTATTTTTCCACATTTTCATGTATCAATTTCAGTCCGGGACATTACCCAAATCCCTCTTTTTTCTCTCCCGTACAAGACATGCTTAATAAGGCTGCACAAACAAATGACAGTCTATGTGCGTTATATATTTTTGGTGGGATATGCGTCCATCTGTGCCCTCCTCGCTAATATTGTGAGAAGTTTCACTTAAGAAAGCACACCCGATTACCCGATACTATTCCATTGCCGTCGTACTTCTGCCTGCACCGATCCACTCATATGTACTCATCATCAACCTTTAAGACTGCATCAAGCTCTCGGCTTAGCTCACAAAAACGGAATGAAAGTGTGGTAGCGGACACAATTCGCGGAACGAATGAATAAAAAACGGTCCCAAACGCCAAAGAAACGACCACAGCTAATCGTGCCAGGAATACATACTGTAAAACAGCAATAAACGGATCCTATCTACAAGTTAACACGTAACAAAAAGGGGAAACTTAAACAAATTTTCGTTTTGTGAAGTTGAGTGGCAAGAAATCAACAAAAAAAGGCCTTCGTGCTGAATGATCGTGTGCCTTATCGTATATCCATCCTTCATGAGTCTAGTCTATACTTATAGTTCATTTTCTCCGTGAAAACATGTAATACTCTCGGAATGCTTGCATGTGCTGCTGTTTACCTTTCGAAAACTGTGAGTTATGACTTTTTGAAGGAGTTGTAGGAGGTGGTGGTGGTGGTGGTGGGAAGGGGAACAAAGGAGAAAGAAATTAAAGTCGGCCTTGCTTTCTATATTTGGAGAGAAAGTTATCAAATCAGACTCCAGTATTTCTATGACCGCGTTTTATGTTCTAACTCTCTTCTTCATATACGTGAACATGACGCAGCAGTGCCAGTGGAGTGTCGCCTGCGTGGCCAACCCGTTTCATAAACAATGAGAAATAGCCGGAAAAATTTAACTAGATATACACGGCCATCACACATCACGTGAAATTGTTATGGGATGACCACCAAAGCAATTTGAGCAATTCATTCCTCCCTGTTTAGACATGACTCAAGACTTTCCCCGTAACTTTGAGATATGGTAAACACTGCAATGAATAATGAAAGCACAGTGTGTCATGTAGAACACAACTGTTACCCACTCGCCGGGTGGTTACCCATTTTCACGAGAGGGAAAGCGGAGGAAAAAGTATAAATTCACCTTGTAAATATTATATTATCCCTCTTCATTTTTCATAACTCGGCAAGGTTACTCCCGCAATAGGTTTCGAGACGAAAATACGAAAATCTATAATACTTTTTGAAAGCGGAGGAAAAAGTATAAATTCACCTTGTAAATATTATATTATCCCTCTTCATTTTTCATAACTCGGCAAGGTTACTCCCGCAATAGGTTTCGAGACGAAAATACGAAAATGCGAAAATCTATAATACTTTTCTGAGAAGTGATACCGTCACTGCGTGTGTGTGTACGTATTCCATTGCGTATACGCGACACTCTTTACGCCACATACATAAACAAACATGTCAGCTGTGAGGTTTCCTTCTTTTGGGTACGCCTGTTTTCCTTGCAGAAAATGAAGCTTCATTGTTAGGAAAATGTCATTCAAGTCAGCGTATGTATATGATTAAAGTCTCCAACAACTACACGATATAGGTACATTTCTCCTCGAGATTGGCTGGGTGAATGGCACATTTTTCTGAATGCCGCACCAAGTAAAATATAGTTTGCACCGAATAACTCTAATAATGACAGTGTAATAAGACGGTACTTCCAGTTCACTTTTAATGTGTATTAGAGCTACTCCCACTCATACAACCCCCACCTTCTCTAATTCCCACTTTGAGAGCGATTTGCGCTTTCCTCTCCTTCCTGGAAATTACTTCTCTTTTCCGTCTAAGGGAATACCTAATGCCCCGTGAAAAAATATCATGGAGGCTTTGCCAACGTGAAGCACGGCATATATATTCCCTTTTCTTTATCTGCACCCTATACTCCCCATGGTTCACTTGTACACCCGAAAACTTGGTGGTGTTTACTCAGGGAAGGGTCCATCGTGTTGAGCGTACCCGAGCGAGCGAGGCAAAAATATATTAGTTTTTTTTTTGTGGTAGATTGAAAGAGAGGAAATAGTTGTGTCATCCTTTCCATTAACAAGGCAAACTTACAACACCCGGTTCAGCTTTCTCCTTTTCAGGGAGATACCCCGTCGAAAAAAGCAGGTTACTTGTTTTTGCAAAAATCCAATCCGTATATCTACCAAAAGTCATTATGATTCTGGCTGTGTAATAATCGGATATGTACCTCACTTTCGGTGAGTTTTTCAACTGCACGTTCTCTTTTTATATGACAGATGATTCTACTGATGTAACAGTATAGCTCCCACTGCTCCGAAAAACTCACTCAACTCCATATTAGTTTTTGCTCATGAAAGTAAAGCTACTGAAAAAAGCTTTTTGCTTGAATAGTTGAATAAATACACACGTCCCATGCACACTCATGGCTACTGACATTTTAGTCTGATGCAATAAAAAAAATTGTTCGGCTGGCAGGCAGAAGCACACATTTACTTGATTCATCTCAGTTCATACTAGTTTTTGTTTGATTTTTCTCCCAACAGTCGAGCCATGTAGCCATTATGGCTACTGTTTTTAACAAATAATATAAAGAGAAGTAGAGTAAACACGACACACAGAACAATCTTTGGATATATATTTATATATATTTTTGTAACTGACGAACATAAAATTGGGCTGGCAGTATTAACTGGAAAATTGACGTTGCCTCCTTCTCTCTCCCTCCGCTCCTTTACTCCCATATATGCTTTTGACTCTTGTTCAGTCTCATTTTGACTTTTGACAAATTTCTTTTCTTTTGTTGTACATTACTCCGTCTCTTTTCTATTGGTGAGAACGGAACACAAAAACTAGAAAGACAGTCAGTAGTGCACGGGTTCGTAAAGGGTATCGAAAGTTGAAGTGTTTTTTACTCTTGCACTACTTACAAAAATATATTATTATTCGATGAGACGAGAGTGTACGTTTTCACGTGAAATATTGCTAAGTGTAGTGTACACGTTGGCATGAATGAATATCCAATTCCGTTTGTCCCCTTTCGTGATCGTAAGTAAAAACCACAAGTTCACTCGTCCACACTCATGCATCATGCGATAACTTAAAACCCCCATGTGCACATGTGTAGTAGTATCACATGAAAACATTATTTTACTGTTTCGACGGAAAAATAAAAATGGGAAAGATATTAATGAAAAACTTTTTTGATAGATCTTTCAATGTTTCTCTCGCTCTCGTTTCACTCCAACTCCGACCGAGATGCAAAGGTTTACTCACTCACGATAACAAAATAAATGGTACTTGCTCCTGCACTTTGCTGCTGTGTATTTTCCCCGTTTTATGATAAAAAAACACACTGCACTGGGAATACAAATATGTTTATTAACGTATTTCGACTTTTCGTGCGAGTTCTCGTTCCACTATTAGATTTTTTGTGGTTCGGCAAAATAGTTCAGTCTGAAAGGGTTTCCATTTATTAAGTAAATGGATCAAGAATTACGCCAAAGCCATGCCTTTCTTTCACCAAGATGAAATGTTTTAAGTGACTTTTCCCTGCATGACTTATTCTTGACTGGACGTTCGTGTGCGTTCATTCATCTTGAAATCATGCAGGCGCTGATCGCAAGTTAACCTTTTGAGTCAGTCATAATAATCTGTCAGTAGTATGCAGGACACGCCCACCAATAAAATCTTTCTTTTAAACAGAAAATCGATTTTATAATATGATATGCTTACCATTCTTCCAAGCGCTAGAAGAAAAATGTTACTTTTTGATTTATCGCTTTTAGGCCTTCCATTTTTATTGAGGGAATTGCCATGAGTGGAATGTAGACAACAGTCGTAACGTGTATGGGACTGCCACCGTTGCGGCAGCGATTGACAAATGAGGACACAAATAAAGCTAGAAAATAGTTTCCAATTTCTCTCCGACAAAAACACCATGTGCCCAAATATTGGTCACAGTTGGAAAGATTGTCCGGAGTAAAACGCAAATACGCAGCGAAAACAATAGACGTTCCTAGACGTTGACTCGGCTTTAAGTAGTTGGCATTTGCTTCTGGCTGGACAGAATGACCCTCGATTGTGACTGTGACAATGATCAATATATTTTCCTAATCTATTTCATTAACTTGTTTTACACAATAATACATCTCCCCGTGGATACTTGTTCTACTTTCCCAATTGAACAATTCTAATTCAATTCAGCCCAACTCTGAAAGTTTATATGGCTCTAGCTTTTACAGCAATCGCGTCGAGTGGAAAATTCCAAATATAGCAAGTTTCTAGGTCAATTGTATGCAAAATGCGTAATTTTCCATAATTTTCCACAGCAATTTCTACCTTTTTTCCTTTCGTGCAGTCGGAGCGGCAGTAAATGCGACATGTCAAGTAAAAAATATCATGAATTCCAAGAACCAAAAAGGGGAAGCTGGGCCTCCTGACCTTATCGCGTTTGATGTCAAGTTTCTCGTTAATACCACTTTGTTCCCTGTTATGTGTCACTTAGAAAGAAAAAATACTTTGCTTTGACATTGCATAAATATACCAAAATGTGGATGCATTTATTATTACGTTCCCCTTCTACCGTATATTTCCCCTAAAACTTTTTTTTTTCGAAAAAGCTTACTACCAACAACAAGAAAGGTGCTAAAGCTTAGAGCAGAGTACATGAAAATCCCGTCAATATATCAGCTATATGTGGCATGTGGTATGTGTAGTACATTTACTTTTCTTCTAAAAAGGTGTAAAGTGGATGGTAAAAGTGCGACTTTCAAAATTTCTCCGTTTGGATACAAAATACCCAGTTTATATGGTCAAATAATATGGCATCAATACTCACTGTTCACTATATTACATGGTCTTATTACACATTCCATATTACTACAAATTATTTGCATAGCCGTTTAGGTGGAGATACATTACATATTCACGTACTCTTATCCTGTCGCCATGAAATGTACACAGTCAGAATTTCTGCTGCATTCTCATAATCAAAATTCGTCAACCACAGGTCAATCTCAAACTCAAACAGATTTTAAAAAAAAACATACTCGTTCTTTACCAAAAAAAAATCCACATTTATACATTGATCCACTTTTTTTTTTGGGAAAACATGGAAAACACTTGGACAAAAGTTTCTCGGTTGGGAAACAATTTCGGTGGAATTTGTTTGCTACTAGTTTTCAACAAAAAAGAGAACTTTTCTAACATGCAGACTCCCCTTTCACATAAAAGTATACACAATATAAATGTAGAGAATGTTATTTGCGGGTATGTGGGAAAATTTGTTCATGGTTCCATGCACTTGATCCTAGTGCGGCTTTACTATACTTAAATGCGTACTAACAACACCTTCCCTTTAAACTTTTGCACGTGTCTTTTCACCTTTTTATATTTCGATGGAGAAAGCACAGTCTTGCACGGCATACCATGCAGATATATATGTGGTAGAATAGAAACGGTAGTTTTCATCTCACCTTGGCTATAGGGCTCCTATAGGACAAGTCTAGCGTGGAAAATGCACAAGTTGTGTACAACACCAATTTGCCACAAACGAGAAATTTGAATACAACGAAACGTCGGCCTATTTTATTATTTATGCACTCACATCCACCTAACATAGTGTAAACATGTCGTGAATAAGTTTATTACGGGTTGGTTCGCTACACATTACTTACTTTTACTCCGACAATCAATGTCATGTTACGGTAGACGTCAGACGTAATACCCGAAGTGTAATCATTAAAGGGAAATTGTTCAGGTGTAAGTGCCACATATGTATGTACTAATGGAGAAAAAAGTAGATCAAAATCGTATTTTCTAATCTTAATCTATCGTTTTTTTCTACAAGTACATTATCATGTTCAGCGGTAAATGGAATTTTATATAAAAAAAGTGAAACTCGCAAACCACCAATATTGTATTATGGGAAATGCATGGGAGCACAAAAAAAGAGGAAAAAAGTTAATGAGGTTTTTCCCTTTGACTTTTACAAATTCCTCTCGCTCGGGATTGGACATTTTGTGACAATCAATGTCATGTTACGGTAGACGTCAGACGTAATACCCGAAGTGTAATCATTAAAGGGAAATTGTTCAGTTGTAAGTGCCACATATGTATGTACTAATGGAGAAAAAAGTAGATCTAAATCCTATTTTCTAATCTTAATCTATCGTTTTTTTCTACAAGTACATTATCATGTTCAGCGGTAAATGGAATTTTTATAAAAAAAAAGTGAAACTTGCAAACCACCAATATTGTATTATGGGAAATGCATGGGAGCACAAAAAAAAGAGGAAAAAAGTTAATGAGGTTTTTCCCTTTGACTTTTACAAATTCCTCTCGCTCGGGATTGGACATTTTGATTAAAGTATCAAAATCCAAACAATCTCGAACACTTTACGAGTTAAGGTATTACTTCTAATGTTGAGCGAAACTTGTTCACTCAGTCATGAGTATACAAAGTTTGGGAAGGTCGTGTGTTTGTACCAAGGGAATGGCAAGCCGCCCAATGGAACAAAATTTTAAGAAAACTTGAAGCATTTGGTCCTCCTATAAGAATATTGTCTAAAATAAAAGCAACTTTTAACATATGCACCCAAGTTCGCTCCGTGTGACACATGTATATTCTATCGTATCTCAAACTCTACTTTTTAGACGTCAAATAATGAACGACAAAGATCCTCTTTCAAAGCAAATTGCTAAATGTTTG
>JAANSN010002197.1:0-25854 GCA_036850665.1 Dicranocentrus wangi | reverse complement strand
GAACATTGTAAAACACGAGTTTTTTAAAGCTAATATGGTCGTAAGATAATTTGAGAGTACAAAAAGGCTGCAGGGAGCTCGCATGACTCTCAAGTGGTAACCGAAATTTATTGCTGTTTTGGGCAGAAAAAAAACAAATCTTTTCGAGAAACCGTCTTGCCTGAGAAATTCGGGGGGGCGGGAGTAGTGGCCGTTACACTTTAGAGACTTTCAAAACTGCCATTTTAATTCATTTCAGGCTTAGGTAAATATTGCGATTTTATTACAATAGTAATTATATATATAACCAGTTCCTTTGAATGATTTCTGACCAGAGGTCGGATTTTACCTGCAACATTGGAAACTGGGATTTCGTTTAGAATACCTATCGTACTGGCAATTCCCAGCATGGTGCGAACCTATCGGTAACCTTGAGATGCTGTCAAAGTCGTAAATCATGGCTGACGTCATAACATGACATTTTCGTACATCTATTAATTGCCTGATAAGATTTCCACCCAACTTAAACATCAAAACCCTTTTATACAAAGTTCATCCTCTACTTTTTCCACTTGCCAAAAACTGATACATAATATTAAGCAAATTATTATTACGTTTCCACTGTTCCATTTAATTTTCATGCCATGCGCTTTTAGCCATCATAATCTACTCAATCCCCCCACCATCCCCACCCCCTTACAAAACTCTAAACCCACAGAGGCACTACTGCCAGCAGCCCTTTCGTTAATCATCTTTCAGAGAGATCATAACAAGCAATCAAATTTGTTGCTAATTTATTTGAATTCCAAAAAATAGTTGATCACGTCAGCAAGGGCTAAAAACAACTTTATTATCGAAAGGCCTAGAAAACTTATGTATACAAAAAATGTGATTATTATATTCCTGCATCCCTGAGAATTGCTATTTCGCATGCTGGATGCTATTAAAAAAGGAGAAATAATGGCCCTGCTACATAACTACATTATCACTATATCGAATTACAACTACTGAAGATTCAACACGAAACATTTTTGTTTTGCTACTGCACTAGATCTTCTTCTTTCACCTTTTTACATAACTCTAACTCCTCAAGCTCAAGACGGCGAAGAAGAAAAAAACACATTTATAATACTTTCTGCTCTGTAAATGATGCTCTGCACTAGATCAAGTATTACAATAATACAATTTACGCTGCCAAAATAAACGAGCGAGAAGCAGCAGCAGCGCCGAGCAGCGTTATAGGGTGTACATACTGCATACCTACCAACATCCCCGCATTCTTAATAATAACAATATGATGATGATGCTCTCTCTATTCCTTCCTTTTCGTGGTACATTATGCAGCTGACCTTATTGTTTATCTCGGAAAACTAAAGCAGCTCTAACTAAACCTGATAAAAACTCTCGGCAATATATCCTCTTCTCTCGGAGGAGACAGCTTATATCAAAATTCGACAGTAGTGAAAAAATCTTCACGGATTCCTACACGCAGGGCGCCTACTTTTTCCTCATCACTCATAACGATGCGATATATTATATTATTATTGTTGCACACAAAAACCAGAAGCTTCACAATGAAGTATAACATCGGGAATAAAATTTAAGAAATATGTGCTACCACAATAAGAATTCTTTACTACCCTATTGGTCTGGTTTATGGTCAGCCAGCGTCAGCATAATACATAATATTGCATATACCTCGTCAAAATCCCTACTTTATAGTTGAGTTTTTGTTGATGCAAAAACAAAAGGCAGTGGTCAACTAGTTTTCTGCTTCGTTGAGCAAATAAACGATGTTGATGATGATTTAAGCAAAAAAAAAGTAGGTATACTACAAGAGATTATCAAGTTTCATCTTTTGTTTCTCATTTACAATAGTAACCCGAGAAAATAATTATTACACCCATATTAGGTATGCACGGATCCCCTCCCTACTCCCTTGGTTTTTGGCATGTCTTTTTGAAACGAATAATAAAATTCTATCAGTAAATATATGTAGCCTTATCATCACTTATTACATTAGATAAGGTGTAGTAACAAAATTGTTAGGATATTAGAGCATCTTTGGAGGTCGTCCTGTTCTCTATTTTTTTACGTAACTCTGGTTCTACTTTTAAAATATTACGAGGGTGTGCGTTGTGTTGATGTATACTTAAATAATGTTTATTTCTGTTACGTTTTAGCTCCATTGTTTACAGACACATTATTACATCCATAATTTTAATTCTCTCGCGTAACACTTTTTTTTCTTTCTTCTTTCACTCCTTTTTCCACGAAAAAATACGTGAGACCACTTCTCACCCAGTTTGGTAGTGTTGACTTCCCCCAGGCAGGGTTGATCGTAAATCCATCATCGTTCCGTCTCGTGAGTGACACACAGTCTGTGTGACTCAATCATCATTAGCTAATTGCTCGTTTACATTAAAATCCTCTAAGTAGTTGTTTTCCTTGTACGAGTCAGAGCAGAGAGGGAAAAATTGCAGGAAACAGGAAATGCCAATTTAGGTTTTTGTTGTGTACTACTACCTAAAATGCGAATGCTGCACTGGGTTGTGCTCCACATAATAAATATCCCGTCTTGTCGGATTACACGACAATTGTTCGTGTCGGTAATTAAAAGTCTCCCCGGTTAAAAAATATAAATGCTTTTCACAACACTCAAACCTGATTTAAGGAGAAAACTGAAGGAGGAAAATAAATCGTGGTGGTGAGCACGGTGTAGTTCTGTGATTCTGACACGCAGTAGAGAAGAGGAAACAGGCATAAATATATTTTTTACGTGGAATAGCTTCCATTCATTGCAAATTAATTGTGCAGAACGACAACGGAAGGGTTTCTAGCTTGAGGCATCTCGAGGAACTGCTGTGGGTTCCAATTAATTAAAATTTTTCCCCGTTCGCAGTAATGTCTCACACCCCGTGCCTCAAATATCTATAAGATTCAAAAGAAAATTCCTCTTGAAAATATAGTATCATTATCCTGGTCTAATATGGTCGTTCACGGGGAGCAGAATTTTTTTTTCAAGAGGAGCTAGAGTGTACAGCAGCACATTAAAATAAACTACATATATGCACATACCTGGGAGGATGTTCACTAGTTCGTAAAAATAATTACTGGCGAGAACAAGGAGAATTCATTCCGGTGGTGACGACAGTTTGATGGGGTGTACAAAATATATATATGCACTGATGCATTTATGTTATCCCTCCTCGTTGCGTTGCAGTTCGAATAGCGCATATAGTAAGTAAGCTATAGAAAAAACACTCTGCGTCTTTAGAATCATCATCGGGTCTTCTTATATCTGGCGAAACGCGAACGCATGCATGACGTGGCGTTACCATTTACACGAGATGAGTCCAACATGACATGAGATAACGTGAAAGGGTTCCCACCTCACGAAATTTCAAGTTTCAATGAGAGCCCTGTGTAGTCTTTTTCTTTTTTGAAAAAGTATATTGCTCTTATATTGTGTGCACAGTGTATTATTGTTATATATGGCCATTCAGCGTGTTCATTGGGGCATTTCCTAAGGGGGAATGTGTATCTGTCCCTGTGGGTAAAAAACCATACATATTTTCACTTCACAGACAGACCGTGATTGAAACTCTTTTGCTAATGTATTGCCATTGCCTACCTACCGCCACCCTGAAAAAAAAATTCACTTTATGCCTATCTGCCTTTTTTCTTCTAAAAATGGATACGCTTTGGTTATTACGATTATTTGAAAAATGTTGAAAAATGGAGCAGGATGAAATGAGACGGAGAGCGGATGTAGATACTTTTGAGACTAGTCATCATCTTTATTGAAAGCTTTTGATACGCTTGTCCTCTCCTGTATAATGTGTTATGTGCAATGTCAACCCGTGAGTTATGGTGCACAACACACGTTTTCTCCCCGCACTTTACTAATTCATGTATCCGGAATTCCGTTGATATATATTCTCCCTACATGAACATTACATGAGCACATTATTTGTGTAGTTTTGTGGCTTAAGTGCGTTTACACTTTTTACGCACTCTAATTTCTTCCCCTTGCCCTTAACATTCTCAGGACAAACTTAACATTAAAACAAAATCCTTGTCAAAAGATCAACTCTCGGACTGAGATAAGGTAAACAAGATTTTTCGAAATGGCTTCTAACAAAAAAAAATTCCCGTCTCTGCGTCACGCTCCTCTTACATATTAATATAAATACTTTTAGGTATGTATATTATGTTTTCCCTTCATCGGAAGAATTTCCACATCCGTTTCCCCTTCCCTCCCATATGTCATATCTGTGTGTATCTGGCCTAAACGTCGTGCACGCCGTGCGTGCTCTGGTCCGTACTGAAAGTTATAAAACAGAGAGAATTTGTACAAGGGGCTCATGAACAGATAACTGTTGAAAGTTGTTAAAGATAATCCATGCATAACGACCACGCTCATTTTAACTCAAGAGATCCGGAGAGTAAGTACACATTTTGTGAAGTCATATCCCTCTCAAAAACATCCAGTTTTTTGGAGTACCGAGAGCGGTGCGGGCCGGAGCGCACTTGTATGGAATCATAACTCACTCAATTTTTGAACAAAAAACTTTTTATATGGCACCATGCACACAGCCCCAGCCGCACACACATATCCACTTTTTTACGACCGTGAAGTGTCGAGTTGGGTAATGAGAAGTAAGTCAAAAACTTTGTGAATTTGTAATATGACTCGAAGAGAAACTCTTTCTCTCTCTGTGAGTCCCTTCGTTTCGTAGTTCCCATTTTTGCCCAACAGTGCCCCACACAACACTCTCCTCCTTCTTCATAAGTTAATCATGGATTCGTTATGAACCTGGCTACCAAATTGTTAATATTTTCATACAAGCAATAATTTCACTTGACTCTCATTTCTCTCGCGGTGGTTGAGTGAAAAATTTATTATTTTCCTGGGAACCTCGGCTCTGGAAATTAGCCGAAATGGAAAAGTTGGAGACTTTGCTGTTCATAATAAAACATTATCCAGCCTGTTTTCTTTGGAAAGTTGTAGTTTCCTTCTTTTCACCCAATTGATTGACATGCTTATTTTCATGATTAGTTTTCCTCTTAGCTAATTTCATTAACATTGTATTTGTCGGATGAATAAGGCTTGTTAACAAAAACTTCGGAGAGAGAAGCCCAATCATTTCACTTGTTTCGTGATGTGATACCAACGGCAGGAAATATGTTTTTCCAGATAAGTAACTCCTAAAAGCGTTCAATATCTAGCAATTTTGAGAACCTCAGTCGAGTCGACTCATGATATTTCTTTCTCCCCCATTTTTTTTTTTGCTTTGATTTGCTCCCCTGATTTCCCACGGCTACTAAGCATCCTGCCACCAAAGTAATAGCTTAGTTCCTCCAATGTCATAACCAGTTGAGGAGTGAGGAAGTTGTGGCTTATTATGATGCTACTAGAGCTTGGTGGTTCCGCGGTTTTCTAAGGCAAAAGGTAAAAACACAAAACTGACTGTGAGATTAAATAAAGAGGAGCGTCATGGAAGGCTTAATCAATACCAGACTTGTGGTCTGCTCCGGTGCAACATTGTCTTGTGGGAATTGGAGAATTTCACTTGAAGATCCTTAAAGGAAAAACGAGAGAAAGCTTGCATTTTCCTGCTGCAAGCGGTCTAAAGATTTTCTAATGTTTCCATTATTCAAAAGGCAAGCTGGCATGGCAAGGGTATGTGTTTGTGTGTTAGTTGTAGTATCCTTTAATATACCTATTTTCAAGTAGTTTACTATTAAATTTCGCCATTTCCAGGAGTAGTCCCCATGATATTCAGTCAGTCAAAATAACCCAGCTTCGAATGAATCCGATTGTATATGCGTCAACCCTCAACTCATATATTTTCCATGGTCATTCATCCCACCATAAAAGAATGAGGATCCAGCAGCAGTTGGGTCAAGAAACCCGAAGAAAAGACACAAAAGACGGAGTGTCTCCAAAACTTCTGAAATTCCTTTTCCAGCCTCTTCCCTTCCATAAAAAAAAGTTGGTCAGTGTTGGAAGGTGTGTGTGTGTGGCTGTGTTCTAGCAGCCCAAAATCCCTATTTACTCTTCATCTCGACAAAAGGGAAACCCTACTTCATGTGCCATACTGTGTCTCATACAACATCGCATCCAATTCATATAAAATGCACCAACCGGTCCCACTTTTAAAGTGGTATGCATATCCCTTGACAAAACAAGCCAACTTTGTTTCCATTCTGTATTTGCGAGGGATCATATCATCAACCGAAATATCTGCAGGTTTTTTTCTGTTGAATAAAAAGCCCCTACCAACCGGTCCCACTTTTAAAGTGGTATGCATATCCCTTGACAAAACAAGCCAACTTTGTTTCCATTCTGTATTTGCGAGGGATCATATCATCAACCGAAATATCTGCAGGTTTTTTTTTCTGTTGAATAAAAAGCACCCATTCTTTCAAGACGGTCGATTTTTTTTTCAACACCAACTGCCGCTGCATCTCGTCCGCCCGTACAGCATCCTTTTGAAATATCCGAAAATGCCTGAATGAAACTGGAAGAAAAGAAAAGGGAAACGGTACACTATAGCGTGTCATGTAATAGAGGGGTATATTAGCAGCACGTATTTTTTCGTCTTCTTGTTTCCATCTGTAAGTAAAGATATCCGTGAGGTATGATACCGCGTGCATTGCATAACTTGCCCAATACAGAGTAAAACCACGAAGAAGGAGAGCTCTGCTTGCTGCCAGAGTACATTACAATTTCGGGAATGAAGAAAACGACCGAGTTTGTGGGTCCAGAGAATGGATATAGAAAACCTCTTCTTGCTGCTGATTGTGGGATATCGTATGGCATTCACGAGAGAGGGTAAAAACACATCCACTCTTCTGCTCATGGAACCTCCACACTCCACACTCCACGTTTAAAGGACGGGATTGCCTTGAGGACCGTGTCAGTTGTTGAGCAGACGTTGCTCTGAGAGAGAGTAGCACGGAGACAGAGAGAGAGAGACCTCAGCACCAATTCACTATTCCTTTTCTCCCTTGTGCTTCCGTCAGCCAGCCTTTTTCCTGTGCCAGAAAAAAGGAGAATAGAGCACATTGACATAATATTAACAAAGCATCCGCCGTTGCCCTTTGTTAGCCAAAGAAATATTTTTTTCCTCTTAAAAAATAACTAGAACGTCAACTGAGAAACTTTAGCTCATTTCCCTAAAATGGCCCCATCCCCTGTCGTCAACAGTTTCTTTTTTAAAAGAAAAGCAGTGAATTTTCGCAAATGATGGTTGAAGAGCCGCAAAAACTGCAGTAATTGCTAGTAATAATATCCTTGAGTGACTACGCACTTCCTTTCGGGGAGAAAATACCAAAGCAGGATAATGACATGGTGTTTCTAGCACCATTCATGGAAATTGCTAATTAATAGTTTAAAGCGAGCCATTGTCTTCCCCGCCCGCTGAGAATGTTGATGATCAAGTGAAACGTTTAGTGCGCCGAGTGAGAAAGTATATAAATATAGCGTGTAGATAATTAACTGTGACATGCCGGCATATCCACATCCACCACTTTTCAAATGCGTAACGTAACATACTCTACTCACCTATTCTCCCTGCCAGCAAAACTCTACTCTTTATGGGCTAAAATAAATCTATTTTCTGGGTGACAAAACGTGTGAATGAAATATCAGCATGGTACGGTGGAATTAGTTTGCGTGCTATAAGCTGTTCCCGCAGGGTGGAAACGTCAACATAGTCTCACTCCCAATCAGTCTGCGACATTTATACATTTTCACAGTAAATGACAATTGCCATTTTTTATCAGCCAAACAATTTACCATTTTTATTGGCCATCCGTCTGTCTGGCAGTCACAGGTCGCACAATCCGGTTTTCAGTTTCCGACGGAAAACATAAAAAAATACTACGTTGTGTGTGTACAGAAATCAACATGAAAGCCAATGATGGACACACAACAATAGACGGGGTAGTGTACAATCAAAAGGTTCTAATTTGAAACGACTATTATTACCATTTTAACAACGCTTACAGCTGGCAATCACCATCCGTTTTTATGACAGTGATCCCTAATGATAGCGAATGTGACATGCTTTAGTGCGTGTTGTTATATGTACTACTATTGTTGTTAATAGTGTTCTCCTCCGTTTTCAGTTTTGTGTTTCGTTTCGTTACCAGCCTTAAAGCAAAGCTCTCCTACGCTCACGGGTATTAAGCGCACACGTTTTTTTCTAAATCACTCACGCCACGGCCCTCTTCTCTTCTTGTGTTTTGTGTGAAATGGAAACGGTCTGTTTTCAAACTGTCTACGCCGCCGTGTGAGTCGAACGTCAGACAGCTTTACGGTGTGTGCAAACCATGAAAATGCACTGCTCTCTTTGTGATGTGAACAGTGTTATGCTCGATATTTATGTAGCACATCACATAATAATAATATGCTAATAATAAAAGCATCACCATTAGGATCCCAGTGTTTACAGGGAAGGTGTGGATTTCATCAGGCAAATTGTTTATTTGCCTGCACATCATAATCCCTCGAGTTTACAGTCTACACATAATACGCTGTGTGCGTGCGTGTACCCATACGGATTTACAATTATGAGAGAAAAAATTATTATTGTAAATTGCTAATTGTTGCCGACCACTTGGTTCTCACGTACCGAGTTAGCAAAGTAGCCTGAACATAACAACTTTTATTGTTATTGATACACTTTTCCTTACAATAGAATGTATGGGAACATTATTAAACCTGTATCATCATCATAATCATCATCTCATCTCCCTCGCGTCATTCGTTGTGGTTTAGTAGGCTTCCACTCGTGCATTACCTTTTTCTCATCACCAAAAATCCAAGTGCAAAAACAGGCTCACGCTTCCCATTTTTGTGCTGGTGGCCGCAGCTGAAACAAACAAGGGAACAAACAACACATTTTCTTCTTCTTCTTTTGAGCTACTTCACTTTTGCGTACATCATTCTAGATCAACAACATCCGAACATCACATGTTTGACACAAAGCTCACTTCACCTTTCTTCTTCTGGGAGTATCAATCCAACTTGCACATGACAGGCCAGAGTCTATTATGATGATGATGAACAGCAGAGCTATTTTCTACTCACTGGTCCCACTTGCACATGCAAATATTATTATTGAAGTGAATTGAACCCCAGATGTACGTATAATATGATGGTTGTTGTCGGACTAGTGGTTACTGCAAAAACTGTGCTTTGTGGCGAGGAGAAGCCCATCTTCTTAACAGCTACCACCATCAAAAGAGTCGAGCTAACCTGAATATTTTTTTTTTGAAACTTGTTCCCTGACATCTCTTGTCTAACAACAAAAGTGACACATTGTTATGCTACATTATTTATAATTGAGTGAATGAATGAATCAAAAGGGATGAGAACACCATGTGAGCAGCACAAAAGTTATATATGCATATATATGTCTCTAACTAATAATGTATGAAACCAAGCATTTTTTTCTTTTCATTTTCTCACATGTGCACCACCACCAGCACTTGTGTGATGTTGTTCCCACATGTGAAGACGATAAATGTGAGTAGTTGGCACAAAAGTAACATTGCGACACGGACCATTGGGCGTACAATAAATGAAGAAAAAGAAGGCGAGAGTGAGGAGACTTTATGTGGTGTTTTTGTTGCTTGAGAAGACACAAGACACAACAAGCCTGTAGTGGACCTTAACAAAAAAAAGTATAAAAAATAAAAAATAACGCGAATCGCGTTGGATTTTGACTTGAAGTAAAATCCCTCTTGACAGGTTGACAGTGTGTAAGGAAGAAGAAAAAAATATATATTTTTTTTGGTGATCAGGTAGACAACAGAGAGGAAGTAACTCTAGAGTTTCTTCTTCGTGTTTATCGGAGAGCAGTATATTATGTAACTACATTTGTAGATTTGTAAATGTGGTCTACGAGCTCTTGCTCTTGGATGTTATCGGGGATACGTGTATAGGCATCAAATCAGGTTTTATAACAGAAAAAGTGGTTCGTTCCTCCTAGTATTAGTGTAACTATACAAATTTCAGTGGGAAGCCGATTTTTTTTCACTGCTCCCGTTCCCGTTGCGTGTCCATCTGAAAAGGAAGCGGCTACACATCTACTACACTACTACACACCATTGACCGTTTATCGGACAGAAATTCATGTCCAAGGCCAATTTTGAAAAAATTGCTTTGGACAGAGAATCACGGTGTGTGTAAGAGGATTGTTTTGTAAGATATATAGTGGACATGACTTGAGAGTGCGTTTGTGATTTCCGTGTTTTAAAATCTCAAAGGAGTGAATATAATTCTATTGAAGAAGAAAAAACAAAATGTGAGGGACAAAAAAAAGCAAATTTGGTGTACCTATATATATAACTGTGTATATATGGGAGGGCAATATCCGCTATATTGGACGGGACAAACGTAGTACTTTTCACTTTTTTTTGGGAGTATGCCACAACATCAGAGGAGGAATCAAGTCTAGTCCAGTGGAAGTAACAAACAAGTACTTTACTTGTCCTGGTCCATTTCCCGTGCATTACGTAGACACACACCTCACCTTCAATTCCCCCTCGTTTTTTTACCTTGTTTTCTACTTCCCGTTTTTGCTAGATTTTTTATACCGTATATTTGTATCTCGTGCGAGAGAGAAAAAAAAGTGAAAAATGTGTTCCAGCCTTACTCCCGTGGGAATCTTTTGGGCTTGTCTGTCAATGATCAGTGCCATTACTGCGTGCTGTGGTTTTATTTTTCCATACTGGATACAGGTCAGTTGAGCAAATTTCTTTTTCTATTGGTATATTACACTATACACACGGTCAGCATGTCTGATTATCATGATTTATTCGGATTGAGAATGGCACATGAGCTCCATGGACATGACGTGGCGTGGCTCAATAAGTCTGAAGGTGTACTGGATTGAGTGCTCGATGTTCATACTGGTACTTTGTAGAGCTGAGAATCATATATTGACAAACTTAATGTAAGAGTTAACTAGCTTCGACATCTTTTTCGTTAAGAACCTCCCTCACTTTCAACGGAATATCCAAAGACAAATGTTATGTTAATCAAATACCTACCATACAAAAAGTGGTGGTGGAATAATTTCTATTCGACAACGACGTATAACTCCACCATCACCATCTCAAATTACAAACTCTGACTTGTCTCCTGCGAAGTAGAACCTTTCTGACACAAATCTAATTAACTAAATCCGAAGGCTTTTATACCTTCATTATCAGACGCACGTATTCAATTTTCCTTTTCCCGACTCGCAGAAAAGGTTATTTATTATACCCTCAATTAAAAGTATGTACCTCCGCGAATCGGTGGACGCTTTGCCTACACACCTATATAATACGTGCAAACTTTAGTCTTCTTTTGGCGTTACTCAAGCGAAACCCAACAAAAAGAAAACAATTTCATTTCATGTTAAGCCTTTTCTCCTTATTAGTATTAAATACCCAGTCTGAATATTAAGATCCAGCTGTGGGCACTACTGCAATCATCATTAGAGTTAGAGTCCAACAGTAGAGTGCCCACCAAAAACAGGTAGACGCATACGAAAATTTGCCTTTTTTCGGTTGCTACTTTTATACGGAGCAAAAGTGGTACAGAGATTAAGATAACATTCGGCTCTTTATTTCTGCGCCTTTTTAGACTAGGCATCTAGGCATACATAGAGAGAGGTTTATAGAAAAAACAATATTTGCCTAGCGATACGTTATCTCTGGTTCTGGTTTGGTTAGAGGGGCTCCTCCATATCATCCCAGATTATTCATGGTTTATGAAAGTAAATAGTAAATAGTCACTTTTATTGCGCCTTTGTTTGCTAATGAGTTAACTTTCATTGCGCACGTTGGCTTTATATTTACACTATTTTACATATAAGTCATATAACAGCTCTAAAACAAGAAGAAAAAAACTCCTATGCGACCGTACCGACTAGGTAGTAGGTATCCTTCTTGTCACACTCACTATTTACCATTTACCATGCCCTAGTATTCTAGCACGACGAGCAAATGGAAATTTATTGTTTAATACGTAAACCTCCACCACGTGAATAAATCTGGTTAAGCAAGTCCACTTATCCTGTTAGCAAGCGAAATTTTCTGCAATTTATAAAGAAAAAAAAGGCTCGTTGAGAAGTGAAATGTGAATTAGAGGTAAACTATGTGTATTATTCCCACGATACTCTCTGCTGAAAGGAGACTTCTTTTTTGCGCATAAATATGGTCACCGTGGAATGTGGGTTAACTACCCTGCAAATGATAATGAAGCGTGGTTGATGTTTAGTATTAAACGTTTGAATGGCAGTCTCCACTTTAGTCCTTTCTTGAATAAAATACGTTGATAGATAGACACACTGTCTGTGTGTGTGGCTAGTGGTCGTCGTCGTCGTCGCTAGCCTTAGCTTTCGTGTGGGACTATGTCACTCTAATTTCCTAAAGGGAAAACACCAATTGAGCAGCAGTTGACTAAGTGGAAAGATAAGTCGCTCTGAGTAATCTTCATTGTACGACTAATTTTGCGAATCCAGGCTCGCTAACTTTTTTTTATTATCCTGTATAAATCAACTTCAACCTTAATAAAGTCATTAGTCATTCGAGATAATTAAGGATTTGATTACGTCGTTAATACCCCCCTGGTGAACCAGAGCAGTAAAATGGGCAACGGGATTGGGTGTACGTGTTCCGATAAAAAAGATGGCATTAAAGAATACAAACTTTTTTCCCCTCGTTTTACAACTTTTTTTTCTTCTTCGTCAGTCAACCTCGCCATCATCCTCGGAAGGCATTTTTATACTCCCTAAAGTTGGCCACTTTTTTTTTGCTGGGGAAATAGTTGAGATTGGAGAGGTCTTATCGTCGGGATCATGTCCTTTGAAGAAAAAAAAACTTTTTTTTGTTAGACACTTTCTCTTCGTGCCGAATTAAGTTTTGGGAAGCAACAGTACGTACTTTCTGCAGGGATATTTTTAGGAGGAAAAAGTTGACGAGAGGAGAGATAGAGCTTTGGATGATGATGATGATGATGACGACGATCAAGTCTCTTATAATCAGTGATACATTCCTTTTGAGAAAGGCCAAATGAGACGCTTTTACCTCATTTTTTCTCCAAACTTTCCACAAAATTGAATATACTCTGATTTAATTCCAAAGTTTGTCGGGGGTAGGGTAAACACTTTTTTGAGGATGTGGAGCGGAAAAGCAAGCTAATCAAGTGGATCCCCTCAATGTTCAGAAAGAAATTTTGTACTTCCGTCATAAAAAAACTCATGGCATGTACAAACTTCATTAGAGATATGCACGCTACTACACACGTAGAGATCTCTAGGTAATTAACTTCCTCGACTTGTTTCCTTTCGATCTCCTCTCCTCTTAATTCAAACATGGCGTGGGTCGACGAGCTTGAACTAATCAGATAACGTGAATACTACTCGTCATCTTCGAAATTACAGTTGAGTTTCCACTTGAGTTGTTGGCAACCAAGAAAACGACGACGATGCTTTATACCAAAGGGGTTGTTACATTTTCCGAGGTTTTCGTACACAATTTCACAAATTAGGGTAAAAAAACTGCGCAGTTTTCGGTGAGTCTGCTGGAGGTATGTATATATATATATACAGCAATCACTTCCCTTGATTAAACCTCACCTTAAGATGTGAAGAAGAGCACGCAAGCAAACTACAGGAGAAAAAGTTTGAATAAGAAAATACCATTCCGGATTCCCCAAGTGTTATCTTCCCCTTCAAATAAAATATGGACGGAGGCGGTGGCACTGTGTGCCAACAATGTTTATTACTGTATAGGTGGTTGTCGGCGGTGCCAAACCCGCCTGGAATCTGCATGAAATATTAAACACACTCCGACGACGACATTCCGGGTGATTCTACAAGATTTTTCCACATCCGCCTCCCTAATATACCTACTGGCACACGGTCGTGTCGTATAGCTCAATAAAGTGCTAACTTTGCTAAAAAAAATACTCAAGTATTATCAGTGTGTCGCTCGTCGTCGCTCCCCCGTAAAAAAGCGTCCTTTAACATGTGCCATCATCATGTACCCCATATATACCATCCTGTCTTTGAGAAGGGGTGAGAGCAAAGCAATTTTCTTCGTTTTAAGATAAGTTAACAAACGCAAACGTTCAGAATGGGATTGCAAACAAGCCCCAAAGCAGAAAAATTGTATTGACTGTGTTAAAAGGGAAAAAGTGTGGTTTTTGTAATAGAACCAAGGGAAAATCTGCTTTATAAGATGAGCTAATCTCTGACTTCCCTTTTACTTTCATTATTCACATTTTTTACCGCAAGGTATATACAAGGCTGGCGGAGTGGAATTATCATACATACATACATTCATTATCATATAGATAGATAGTCATAGTACAAGTGATATGCATAGGCACAGGCAGACACAGTAAATCGACAATTTCCTCCTCTCGCTCTGACTGACTAGACTTTTTTCCCTCTGTCCGTCCATATCTCTCTCTCTCTCGTTTTTTCTGTTCTTTTAGCATTTTATCCCTTGTGCGCATTTACCGTTAAAAATGGTCATGTAATGGTATCATTACTAATGTCGATAATAAGTCTAGCACGTTACAGCCATTTTTTCCTTGCATTTCACATCAGTGCTTCTGGGGTAATTGGCTCTTGTGCAATGTGAAATTGAGCGAGTCAACTCAATTCAATGTAACATTTTTTATACACAGCTAGAAAGAATGTATGCCGTCCATTACGGGCTCACTCACAACCTAATGGCAATATTATTCCATCTTTTTTTTTTTAAAAAAAATCTTCATATTTCTCAAAGAGGGACAGCGGCGGAGGAGCAGCAACGACACCAAGGGATACAAGTGGTGTTGGTCGTGTTTCAAGGGAGAGAGAGAGAATGAGAAGAGATGTGTAATTTCATTTCATCCTGGTGTGCTGGTGACTCCGTGCCTGACGAGATTTTTTCTCTAAAGTGTGGTGTGGTGTGGGCATGAAAACATGCATCCCAAATGAATGTCTTCAAGGTTCAACTAAATTACATGATGTACCATCTTTCCCCTCCTACTGCATAATGAAAGAAAAAAAAGTGAATTGCATCATGGGGCTATGCCTCTGCCTACCAGATATATTGCATTTGCCTATTGCATACACAAAATGTATGTACCTATGCACGGAAGGTTTTGTGTCTAGGTGGACGCGGTGGAATAACTATAAGTTACACAATTTGGTTTGGTTGAATGCAACCTTATTTTCCTTCCTCTCCGTGTCTCTCTCTCTCTCTCTCTCTCTGTCTTCTCTCTTTCGATGAATAACAAAGCAGTTCATTACAATTACTACAGCAGCTGAGGGAATTCATCCAAGAGGAGGAAAGATTGAGAGAAATCTCCTCACTTGTCGGTTCTCTGTTTTATATATATTATATCTTCCCAGCAGCTCCGACCCTACTACACTTTCCGTTTTTCAACGGCTTTCCGGATTGCTGCACCTTCGATACCTTTCCGCTGTAGTGATTAGCTTGTCCCTCCAATAAGCGGACAATGATGTTTGAGCAAGAAGACAAACAGAGCGAGAGCAGATGGAGAATAGTCCTCGCATGGGTAGTGATGGGATGTGGGATGAAGATTGATACAAGTCGGAAGAATCTCTACTGAACAATGGAGGCTCTAGCTATATTATTACGCTCTGAGAGTTGGTGTTACAACAGACAACACCATCACCAAGCTAACAAAGTGAAACTCTCTGAGAGACTGTCTATGCCTGCCTTTCTGCCTGCCTCAGAGACACGACACAGATTTAGTATTAGATAGATACACAGTCACAAGCACTTTTTACACACTTGATTATCCAGCACTTGAACGGAAACAAGTAATACTGGGACCATGTCCGCTTTCCGCGGGTATCATCCTCTCCTGGTAATTATTTGACGATAGAAGGATGATGAAGCAGGTTATTATTGACACCGAGGCTGTTAGCCAGTCAAGCTATGGATATTGCGATGGGATGCTGCTGCATGCATTGCACACTTTACATCTTCCTCTTTCCGCATCTCGCTCCTCCGCGTCCTCCTGGTAATAGCGTACATGCTCCAGTGGAAGGAGTCTGGGATGAAGTTGATGATGATGGAAACGGTGATATAAACACAGCGGGATTGTGTGGTTGTAGCTAGCTCCCAAGGCCCACCAGCAGCAGCAGCACAAAAGTGGTGCTGCTGGTGCTCGCCATTCCTCGTGTTAAAATTTTAGGCAGTTAGTCACCAACTAAATATGCCACTTCTCTGCCCTCGTTTGAAGTGAGCAGCTTTGGTGTGTGTCAGCAGGCAGCAGGCATCCAGTCAACGTGGTGTGTGCACTTTCCAAGTCCCTACTCATTTTGACTGCAGAGACGATGGGAAAACGTGCTTGGAATAGGATGTCTGTATGTGTGTGTTGCTTGCTGTATGTATGCCTGTCTCTAAAACAGAGAACCCTGAAAAAAGCTTCCATCTTTCTTCATATTCAACAAAAACTGGAGAAACTTTCTATCTGCTCTATTACTCAGTCAGTCTATTCCTATTTTTTCCAATGTCAATTCCAACTGGGCCAAGGTACCATACCAGAAAACCCCTATAGGCACAAACCTGGCGTGTGGAGGTACTTGTTCAACACATTTTTTCATACCATTGCATCACCAACCGACGTCGTCCTCCTCATGACGGAGAAACACTTGCATACATCTTAGTCAAAAGGAATCTAGTTGAAAAAAGATACAGCTTCATTGAAAACACACACTCTCCATCTCCATGAATTCCCCACTTTTTCTTCGTCTCTCTCTCTCTCTCTCTCTGCTCCGCGGCTGCTGGAAGAGAGAGAAAAAACTCGGGCAAATGAATATCCACGTGAGCGCATATTTTTCTCGAAACATGAAACAAAACGAGATTGTTGGAGTGGAGGCGCACGACGCGACAGGAGAAAATCAAGAAATTAGTTTTTCCCTTATATTTTCTGTAGCAGCGTTCCTCAGAAAAGCGTGATATTTCACAGATGTCTTAAAAAAGAGTCCTGGTATTCTGGAACGCTATTCTGAAGTCGTAGTAGTTAGACGTTAGACGTACCAAGTGCCAATAATATCTACATGTCAGAACCACGAGTTTTTGAGAGTGGGACACGACGACACGACGTGAAGGAAATAACTAGTTGGTTATGCCTACTCATATTATATTAGCGTATTCACCGTGTCGTCCGCTTTTTTGTGTACTTGGAGTTTGGCAGGGTCTATGTTTTTTTGTGTCTCTGGCTACCGCTGCCGCTGACAAGTAAGAGATGTGATAAGCACATGGAGAAAAACCACAGATATACATCATGGTTTTTTTTGTCGAGGTAGACAAACTACCGAAAAGTAAAAGAAGGGTTAGTATGGAGAAGTAAGAAAAAGGACGAGAGGATTTTTTTTTTCAGCTGATGATAATAATACAGTAGTATACTTCAAATCCAGGAGGGACGAAAAGCAGCCAAAGTCTCGCGAGATTTTTTTTTGTCAAGAATTCTCTGCCGGCAGTGATCCCGTCCTTTTGTCTTTAATGCGCTTTTCCCCTCCAAGGCATACGTATTCATCGTCCGCTTAGGGATATACCATATGTATAATGGCACGCATAACCTGTATCTGTATCTGTTTTTTTTGTAAAGGGTTCATATAGTGCATCCGTATATGTTTCTATGCAATTTGATAGCAAAACTGTGATATTCTTCTTTCGAAATGCTCGCATGAAGTGGGCCCGTTATTGCTATATTGTGAATCTGAGATACATACTTCCTAAATACGTAACAGATCGATTTACGCTTTTTCCGCTGTTTTCGCTTCTCTCTCACACGCGAAGTTTTTAGAGAGATGTGTGAGAACAGAGGAAAAACATCTTGGACAAAATGAGGATATGATTGCCTCTTTTATTGGTACTATATTTTTTTGCTCAAGCGTTACACTAAACACCAGATAGAGTGCTAGACAACGAACGGCATGTCTCTTCCTAGAGAGATGAGAGAGATCATGATGATCACTCTGATGATGATGCTGTAAGAGAGTGAACTCGATTCTTCACTTGCAACCCTCCTCTTCTTCCTCTTCTAGCTGCTTTAGGATAAAAGAGTTCGCGAGAGAGCACGCGTTTTTTTTCATTGTACGTTTTTTCTCTCAAACGATGCCTTCTCTCTGGTCTGGTCACTTGTTTCAACTCGCTTCAATGAGCAGTGCCCAATACAGAGATTTTTTTTGTCGTGGGGAATGTCTGTATATGTACACGTAGTATCATGTTCCTTGCGAGCTGTTTAGAGAAACAGTACGTATCATTGTCTTGACTTGGGTATTACACTCGAGAGCTTCTTAAATGCAGCGAGGAATAAGGATGTATGATGAGGAGCTCTTCCTTCGCTAATAAGACTTCAAGTTCCTTCTTGGAGAGAGGATATTCAAAAGGATTTATTTGGATTTGGGAATAAATTGATTGCGTCCAAAGTTTTACGTCCACTGTCCACTCGAAGCAAAATCCCGTAATCCGGTCTCGACTCTCTACTGCTGCTGTTCAGTAACAACGACAAAAAAAACGTTGTTACGTATTACACAACATGGGCCATAAAGAGTTGGTTACTTAATATTAATGCAGGAAATAACAGAGGCACTTTTATGCTTGGTGCGTGCTGCATATGTGCAGTGAAATTGGGCGGAATGGGGTTTCTCTTCTGGAATTTGGTCTGGAAGTGTTAAGATCCTTATCAGTATCAGGGATATTTTACTTCGGATTTCGGAATGAAATAGTGCCTACAATTGTGACTACTACATCTTTTGTTTCATTGTCTCAACCTTAAACTAGCTGCAATTCTGATCAAAGGGGACGTAGGTATTTGTATTATGGTACTTTTGGTTTTGTTATTATATATTATGTTATATAGTCGTTTAAAAATTCAACTCGCCTTCCATTCCATTCAAAATCCCAATCTTAATGGCCTTATTCATCCCTCCAAACACAACATTCGTCCCATTCCTCATGAATGATATTGAAGAAGAACGAAATTGTATTACCCAAAATGGAGTAGTTAGGGTAGGTATTTATACTTTAATATCCAGCCATTGGCGACACCAGATATGACCCACTTTTCCAATCCCATCCCAGCTAGTCTTCTTGTGCATATGATGACACACATGAGCGAAATGGGATATTACGACGGACTGTAAAGTATAAAAAAAGTGCACACAAAAACTCATTTTCCTTCTTATCATGTTAGGCTGGCCCACCAACCATTTTGCATTCCCTCACAATTTCTCTCCTCTTCCAAGAAGAAAAAAATGTCTTTTTGTAATAAATCGGTCATTTCCATACAGACTTTATTTTATATGTCATCATTTCTCTCTATCTCTTCTCCCTTCGACGAAACCGCCACCAAGAGGAAAGGCCCATTACGGGGGAATTGTTGGGGAGATACAGACAAAGTAGAGAAAGTTAAGTAGGCAGAGTGCTCAACTTATTGCCTTGTGTCATGATCATGTCTACCATAAGAGATTCATTTTATAAGCAGTCTTGTAAAAATTATAGCATGTAAATACAACATGAGATGAGGAACGCGTAGAACGTACGTACGTATACGTCCTTGTGGTATAAAAAATTTCCTCTATTGCATGCGAGTCCCATCTAAATTATGACGTTACGAAAATACATGCTCATATAACGAGTTTTATATCCTGCTCGGTCGGTCGGTCGGTCGGTTGGATGGCTGTGCAAGACAAAGTGGGAGTTGGGACCGCAAAGACGTTCAAAAGATGGATATAAAACATGTCTCTGACTTTTCGCCGCCGCCACCATACACATCCACCACCACCACCACCACCGGATCGTTCCTCGGAGAGAACGGAAAAAACTCACAACCGGAAAAATGGGGATTTTCATTATGAAAATCGTCCAGGGAATACATGACTATGCACTTTGCACACACAGTTTAGTATATTCCCCTAATAATGGGGGTGATGTATGCTCAAAAATCATCATAACAGTCTGCAAATATCGGAATGTCCCTGCCTCTGCCTCCTCCTCCTCTTGTCTTTTCTATTACCACATTATTGGTATGCTGGCATGCAGCCCTGTAAAAAGAAAAAAAAATCCAGGAATGGGAAACATGCATTTTTTTAAAAGTTTTACAAGCCCTGTTTCCCTTGATCTATTCTGTTTTACAAAAAATGCACTGCCTCCAGCCAGTCTCTTGAAAAAGAATAGAAGAGGAGAAGGAAAACATTTCTGCTTCCAGGACTTCCAGGAAGTTTTTTTCCCACTCAGTGCACATCCTTTAGGTATGCAAAGCAAGAAGCGGGCATAAAACGGATATGATAAAGTGTATTGAATATAGAGTACTTATGAGACACTTTATATACACTCCATCCCTTTTCCTTTCATCTTCTTGTTTGTCAGACCATTTTTCGTGTTTAGCCCAAGAGTGAGAAAACCAAGGGAGCATGGAGCATGGAGGGCTGGAGAGTGAGAAAAAAAGTATCCAGCGTATCCACACGGAGCCAGAGCAAGCGGTTGAAAAAAAAGATGAAGAAGAGGAGTTTAGGCGAAACGCTTTTTGCTTTATGGGCATATCCTTTCGACTCAACTAATATAAAAATAATAATTTCGTTTACTCCCGTATAAAGCGCACGGGAAGGGAAAGCGCCTATGAAGATATGGTCCGACCGAACCGAAAGCACGTGTAGAGAGATCCGGATGCTTAAGTCTGATGCAAAATATGTAGTCATTTTGCTTCGAGGCTATCTTAAAACTTTTTATAAATGAGTTTGGGAAGTGATATCCTTTGCCTCCCGATGTAAATATCTCAAAGCCTTTTAGTTGAACGGCGCGCTTGGCTGGTCGCTCTTCTTCTTTTGCACCACCTAAAAACCGCCTGCTTTCGTTGTGGCGCTAATATCATCATCTGGAAAAATAACGTTTCTCTCACATCCTCCTCCTCCTCCTCCACCCAGGCAAACCGGGAGGGGAAGTTTTTATGCAAGAGTCTCTTACTCTGAGGCAATTTTTTATACATTTTTTTGCAACCGAGGAGAGGAGAGAGTAAGCAGAGAGTAGAGAAATTTAAGTAATTCTTTAAGTGACTCGTACTCGTAAATGATGAAGAAACCTTTGAACAAGTGACTTTATACTGCGAGGAACCTAGGGCTGCTGGCTGCTGGCTGGCTGGTTGGCATTCTGAAATAAACCAGCTGGACTAAACGCTTACGCACGAGAGAAAAGCGACTTTTAGGTTTTAATGGAGAAACGCAGGATTTTTTTTTGCAAGAGAGAGCGAGAGAGAGAGTAGTGGAGAAATGACTAGAGAGAGAGGTATGGGCTGACTGGAAGGAGAGTCCCCGTCATATTTTACTTTTTGAGGGTCTAATGAGAATCTAAGTACAAAATGCTTTTTGCTTTTTACTACCTTTTGCCGCGATGCGATGGTAGATATATTTCAAAAGGGAAGTCGATGTCCGGGAAAGTATTAGTCTTTGTACGGCATGTCGAGTTTTTTTCTCTCTCTCTCTCTCTTTTCTTCTTGGAAAGCAGCAATGTGATCTTTCTTCTTCTCCGCTGCTTTCATTCCCATCTGTCTAATAGCTATAAAATGAGCCCTCCTACGGAGAGCGGAAAAAGTGAAACTGTGTTTTATGACATTATGAACACAAAAAAAGTTGAGCCAATATGCTTACATCGTCTTACATCATTTGTGTGCATGTTCGAGTGTAATGTGCTTCCAGGTTGGGGGTTTTTGTTTTATGGGCAATTTCTGCTGTGTTGTCCTACAAAAGTTATTTAGGATGCTGGGCGGTTAGCTGAACCGGAGGAAATTCGCTTTTGAATGCTCAATGCTGACTGCTTCCAATAACTTTAGGTCTGCTCACTCCTCTGCTCTGCTCTGGTGTGTATATCAAACAAACGGGCAAAATTGGAATGCTGGGGGTATCATTGGTCACATCTCATGATGAATTTTAAATGAGCAGTAGTTGCTCTTTGGGCACAACAATACGCTCAGATATTTTTTACTTTTCCTTGTTTTCTTGACATTCAGATTTAACTGCTTTTTGAGCAGATAAACATGATTGAGTACATTCTACCATTTCACGACGACGACGACGACGCGATTCTAGGTTTTTCTGATGTAAATTCCGATAGACTCGCAACAACAATGCACATTGTCCGGGAAAAATATACGCAAGGAATGAGCGGCCAAATCACTCCATTCCGTTGAAATCGCTATGTAGACTATTCCATCCACTACTGATTTTTTTACTTGTAAAGTGCACGAGCGCAATAAAAGGGGTTTATCTTGAGTGATGGGCTCTCCTTTGATTTCTTAAATTGCGCTATATAGAAGCAGCAAAACGTTTTCCATTTGCGTATGCCTAATTCCTAAAGCCTCACTTTTAGGTCACAAGAGCCGCCTGCAGAGTTTTTTGTCTACGTAGAAAATCGGCTGTCAATTCTTCGGAACAAGAAGAGCAGGTGTCATATTTCATGTACGCAAACCAAGCGACAAGTCTAAATCCTAAAAGCAATAAACTTCCCGTGGCATTTGTACAGACAGATTCGTTTCAAATTGCAGCATCGCATCGCGTCGTTGTCTTGCTTGCGAGTGCAAAAAAAAAGAACGAAATCCTTTCTGTCGAGTCTCGAAGTTATAGAGCTCAAGCTCTAAACACCCTCTCAGTCTGAGCAAGAAGGAACTACTACTATATAATTACAAAAGAGGAACAACTTTACAAGAATATCCCTCATAATAGCCTTCATTTCATGTAGTGAGTGTATCTGACCTATGCAATGGAAAAGCACGGGGTCTTTAAGAAAAATAATTACTCGACGGGTGCTTACTCTACTCTCATGGCACTTGCTCTTGTTCCAAAAAAAATCCTGTCATCTGGATGTTCCTCTTAACATTTTTAAGAAGCTAGAGCAAACATGATGTTTTTAGGCATCTCTTGTGTGAAGAGAGAGGCAGGCACACAGTTACATGATGGGCTGCTGTTGTTAGCTTGTGTGTACAAAATAAAAGAAGATTTAATTAGTGTTTATGATACAGTCAGTTTTGCTCTCAAATGAAAACACAAGATGTTCTCTCTCTCTCTCTCTCTCTCTCTCCTTCAGCCAGTGGGTAAATAACAGTAGGAACGCTTCTTTTGTGCGTCCTATTACGCCAAATTGGTACGAAAAGGCATAACTGGTACGAGTATATGCTATGCAACATGCCACACCACACTGCACAGGGGACAAGTACGTCGCATCTCGAGATTTCAAAACGGGCTGTTCCCTCAGCTTATGTACTCATGTAAATGCCATGATGTTAATGAAAATAGTTCTAAAAGAGTATAACCATGTCGTCCATTATTTTAATTGAAATGGGGAAACCAACTGGAGCAAAACAGGACAGAGTTAGTTGCTGGCGAGCTACTCATACTCATATCCTATATGTTGTTCTGGGAAGAAAAAACACGTGAAACGAAGAAAAAAAAATCCCATGGAGTTGATATTTTTTTTCTTTTCTGCACATGTTACATGATTTTAGTGCATGGTTTCGCAACTATTGTTGTTGTTCAGCCGTTGTAGTGAATGTGATACGACAATGAAGCAAATATATAGCATTTGTAACATTAACCGTATATTGTTCTTTTACTGTTTGCTTTGTTTAGGGGAAGCTGCTTGGTGAAAAGGAGACCACTTTTGGGAGCTTTGTGAGATGCGGTTACCCCAGACTCACGGCATCTGGAGACTTGGAGATTGTGTCAGACTGCGGACGTTATTCCAGGTAGGTTATTGGGCCGGGATTCTTCTCATCATTTCCTATAAACAATCTATTTTTATTCGGGGTAGTGCTCCATGAAATGGGATGTCGAAAATCAATAATGTAAATGCGATCCCGGTATATATACTCGTATATCGTACAACATGCAACTAGGTCGTCGTATCGTATCCTTTGTTGCAAAAGCAGGTTTCGAAAGGCCGGATTTGTCCCGGCACGTTTATCCACACAGGATCAATGACTAATAGGAAAATTCGCAAACATCCGTTTGTTTACGTGACAGCTAACGATATCAACCTTTTGTTTTTACAAACAAAACACACTATGGCTCGGTAAAAAACAAACCCGTCTGACGAAACACCATATTCAAATATGTTCTTTTTTTTAACCCTTTTGTATTCCCACTTTAAATTCATTACGGTATAATTTTGAATGCAAATCAACGAAAATTGCCTTTTCCTGAGGATCCCATGCACATACTTTTTGTAGTGTCTAGTCGTCCACTTTAAATTCATTACGGTATAATTTTGAATGCAAATCAACGAAAATTGCCTTTTCCTGAGGATCCCATGCACATACTTTTTGTGCACATACATGCACATACATACTCTAGTCGAGCCTGCTTGTTCTTGGCTACCCAGCTAATTTATTATGCAGCCCAATTTGAAAACGTTTTTTTCTTTTTTGCTCGTGAATCCTGTTCCTCACACTGTGTATGTATAACAATGACTTCAATAACTTTAGTCTCTTGCATAATAAGGTACGTATGCAGTTAGGTCTTTGCTCTCTTCCGATATATAAAGGGGGTGACTCAAGCATGAATCTTTTCATGACATTAGATAACACTTTTTTTCCAAATTAAGAATTCAAACATGATCTTGCGCTTTTCCACGTTAATGGCTCTCACGCACGACCAATCGTGATTCATGATGGCAGGGCAAGGCGAAAACCAAGGTGTGTTGAAACTCATCGACATTTGACTAGGCATTGATAAAGTGCACAACCATGTTTTTAGCCAGTAATGGGCCCCGGATAGCGAGTAAATCAATAAAATACAAGATGGGTTTGAATTAACCATAAGTTCCAAGTTTCTAAGATGTTTCTCAATGTTTGTATTATTTAAATATTACGACACACTTTTTCTCCAGAACAAAATCTCCCTCTGGCAGAGCACATCAGGCTTTAGAGTACAATTCTCCAGAAAGGAAAAAGGAAAAAAAATAGTTTTTTTTTCTTCTGCGGATGGAGTTTAAAGAGTTTAGGTTTTTTTCTGCGAACAAAACCTCCTATTTATACCCAACGGGTGGAAGACAATGAGCAGAAAACTTCCATTTTGTACTGCCATCCACGCATACAAATGACTTTGATTATCTCGAAAAAATCCAATGAATAAGCAGTAATGCCGTTTGCCATTCGTTGTGAAAACTGGAAAAGTGTGTTATCTCTAATGGGGAGCTTGGCAGATCAAAAATGAAGGAAGAAAAAAAACAAGAAATGGGTAAAATGCTTGGATGTGACATTTCTCGTCGTTTTCTAAAAAAGTTTTTTTCCCTTCCTCCAAGCATTTAGCTGGGGAGTGCTACGCTTTTGTTAATGGGAGTTTGCTTGAAAGTTTGATGATGATAATGATTTCGTCTGGATGGAGTTCGTGTAGAAGGGATACGTAGTGGTTGCAGGAATTTATACTTTACATGCCACCATTATTATTGCTATTGCTGGAGAACATGCAAACGGCAGGCGTGTCATATCTCACTTTGAGGGATAGTTCTTTTTTTTTTTTTTAAAAAAAAAGGAATAGTGAAGTGGGAGATGGGAAATGATACGAGGAATTCAGGAATTGAAAAAAATGACACGTGCTGCACTTTTTTGTTTCAAAGAATCAAAAACTACAATGACATGCCGTGCTATCATGCCGTGTCATGTTTTAAGGGTAGAGAAAATACATATATATATATACTTCGTATACTTCGTTTAGCGCAAACTTGACCTTTCACACACTGTGGCAGCCATACTGTTAAGGTCGGAACAGACAGGAAGCGCAACTCATGAGTTGGAGTACGCGAAGTCGAGCGGAGCGTTTTTTCCGAAACATACCTAACGCGGCC
>JAANSN010002196.1:0-25859 GCA_036850665.1 Dicranocentrus wangi | reverse complement strand
TTTTTCTTCCTTCTCTGAAAATGTTTGCCGCAGGACTGATAAGGAGGAATCGAAAATGTCAGAGTTGAAACGGGGTTTAATAATAGGTACACACGTGAAGTGTGGATATATATATATCTGTGGAAATTGCAGAAGGGAAGGATCACGGTTTTGGCAAGAATAACTTTAACAAACATAAATCTTACTTATGGGCTTGTTATATGTATCGCCTCGAAGGATCCTCCGTTTACGTGCCACTCTCTATCTCCTTCTCCACCATTACTTATCGATTTCCACTAATTTTGCGACTTTAATGACTGTCCGATTATAACATACGCCATTTTACGGAAATCCTGTGAACGCCACCAATTGGTTCAGTCGGATTGCTTGCACCTACGTTTTGTTGCAAGGTTTTTGTACGCTCTTTACACAACCGTCAACCGGTTAAATAGATTTTTGTCAATAACTTACTTGGCTTTACAACTATCAACTGCAGTTATTTGAATCTACTAAGTGTTTAGACTTAAGGGTAGGAACAAAAATTGTTATCGGTGTAATGGTTACGCACAAAACTCAATTTTTAATACCCAATTATTTAGCCTATTACAAGAAACCAAATGTAGAATATGAATCTACTAACCGATATGAATGAATGGCAGAAACAAAAATTGTAACCGGTTCCAGGGTCAGGCATAAAAACCTTGCATTTTTGGGTTGGGTGATCATAATCATAATAATCAATTCTTGAGCATCTTTCAACTAGTGTGTAATTTACACCTATATTTTCTAGTTTTCTGCGCGTTTTACACAATCAAGTTAGAAACCAAATGCTTGAAATTGTATTTCAAGTTATTTCCCATAATTTTAACATATCCATTTCGAACTATGAACAATAGTGATAGTTATCTATTCATACATACTAATACAAGGATGGAATGCAAATTGTAACCAGTGTAGCGGTCCTGCATAAAAGACCTGCGCAGTTATTACGGACTGGTCAATTTTGTCTGCTTTTGCGGGACCCTCTTCCAACTAGTTTGCAGGTAGGTATAATACTCAAGATTCAGCATAGTCTGGAAGGAATAATTGAAGCGTAATAGGCCACTTCGCAAATTGGGAAATACGATCCAGAATAAAACATGTTTTAAAATAATTGCACAAAACTGATAATGCCGTAATTAGAATCACGTTTCGGACCCATGCTTTCGGGAACACGAGCAGAGCGTTTTATTATAGTCCGCTCAAATTGCAAGTGGAAAGGAGTGGATTACGGAAAAATAATAAGGGGTGAGGAGGGGAAAGGGGACATGGTGGGGATTCCAGTGGAATGGGTAATCCGACTCCTGTGATGGATATGGTACACACAACAACGCAGTCAACACACACAGTCGGTGGGTATCATTTTTTCACTTGTGCCGGAACTCCGTGAACCCATCCTCATTATAGCTCAAGAGTAGACGGAGAAAGGAGGTCGTGGGGAAGACACACTCACCTGCACACAAAAATAATATGTGATACATGACTCCCCTCTTATGTGTATTTAAATAGATGGAAGGTAATTGGGTACAAAGGTAATTTCTGCGTGCGCCAAGGTCTCATGCAGACGGGAACGTTTTTCGCAATAACGAAAGGAAAACACAAGCCAGAATGCTTACTTTGCATCATGCAGACTTGCTCAACCCACTCGTTTTTCATGTAACTTTCCAGCCATATTCATATCAGCTTAACAGTGAAAAATCTGTCTCTGGACGGAATGCTTTTGTACTACGAGAAAAAAATAAAGTTTTTTAAAAGAATTGAAAACACTCAAGTTGGTGGGCAGAGAAAAAGTTTTCATTATACTCCTCTCATTTATGCTCCCTCACAGTTTATTATATCTACTCGCGTAGTTAGCTCGACTTTTTTAGCATTATCTGTCAAATGATTCATATCTAAATTGTTTGAAAAAGTTTTTCACAATGGAAAAAACTAGATTGTGATGAGTGTGTGGGCAAGTTAGCCTGAAAACTTTTTTATTTTGAGTTGTCACTTTGTCACATCAATAACAACTAGCCAAGTCACCTGTGAATATAACTTCAACTATTCTTTCTCTTTTTTTCGTAGAAAAAAACGGCGGCTCATGAGCTGATTATTACGGGTGGGCGATTAACTAGGGATGCAACACAATTAGAAAAACTTTGTAGACAATAGCTTCATTACCTAAACCTTTTCATTGTTTTCTACCACCTCGTCCTGCCGCGTGTATATTCCCACGTATAGATTACGATTTGGAGAAAGAGAGAGAGAAAAATATAACATGAAAGTGGTGGTGGCTGCGGATGCTTACGCACCCTCTCTCCATGTCCCTAACTAAAATGGGGATTCTTGGAAAGCGCCGTACCACACTAGTATATACGCAGGGAGAGAAAGAGGAGCCAGTGTTGATCGATAATTCGAAACGATCCGGGAAATACGTACACATTCCAAGGTGGGGGGACTCTTCCAATCATGTTGTGCACCCCGGTTCTATACTATACTACTATACCAGTGTATATATGCGTCAGACAAAAGGTTATGTGCTTCGTTATTATCATCATGAGCGCCCTCAGCCAAAAAGAAAGGGTGACTGATTACGATAACTAGCAGTAGTAGTAGTAGTAGTGGAGAGATGAAACTGCTGCTGCTCCTTCAATGTTCCATGTTTATTTTTACAAGGATATTGAAGTAGAATTATAATAGGAGGAGTGGGCAGAAATATACGAGTGAAAGTTTGCTGATAACATTTTCAAGATGCATATATGCATCACATACATACTGCTCTGCTGCTGTGCTCAATACGAACGGAACACTACCTATTTTGTTCAGCGTTCTAAATTTTTTCCCAGTTTTCTCTACTACTACCACTGCTACTGCTTTTTTATGGCGAAAAATTATCCTTAAAATTGCCCATCCTGCCCAAGTGAACCGTTCTTTTTTGTGGAGGAACGACACTAATCATGATGATTTGGTTCTCTCGTCTCGTGCTCAATTTTTCATCCAAATTCCCAAGATTTATCATTTCCAGTCTGTAGGCTCAAGGTTTCTGGTTGATTACTTACTTACGATCTATCTTGATGTTGCGATGTGTCTACCTAAAAGATGTATGCGAACCTAGCTTCTACTCTAAAATATACTCCACACGGGAGACAAACATTTTCTTTTCTTTCTTTTTTTTACTTTTTTTTCTTTCCTCCAAAAAACTCTGTAGACTTTTATACTACACGACGATATGCATCTTTGCTCCTCGTTGTCGACGTTGTCGTTGCATGAAGGCAAAAGCAGTGTACGAGACCACACCACCACCACCGCTACCAACACCAACCGAGTTTTTTTTGTGTTGTAAAAAGGTCGCGCGGAGAGAAAAAGATAGATGCATTGTAAGGGAAGGAGAGACAGGTGCTCTCGTGCTTATACTCTGTGTAGTAGTAGTAGTCCCACTACTCCCTCCCTCCCTCCACCTCCACGATACTCTGTATCAGGCTCACAAACCAGTCTTGTGGAAACCTTAGAAAATCAAGTCACATTATTTTATTGCAACTATTTGGGAAACAAAAGATGTGCCAAGACTTTCTAATGTGATGCGAGATAGGTGCCTCTATTTACGACCACTACACTATTTTATTATATCCCCTATGCGCCAAAAATACAAAAAAAACACACAATATCGGGATACACGTGTATATCCTCTGTGTATATACATATATCGTGTGTGTGTAGTGATTCAAGTTTACCTTTGAAAAATCTTGGTCGAAATCCAACTCTGCTGGGCATAGTATTAAGGGAGTAGGAGGAGGAGGAGGGAAAACCCGCTGGATCGATCCTGTCGTCCTGTCTTGAATTTATTTATGCATTTTAGCAACGAGGATATACACTTTCTTTCTGAATGAGATGAAATCAGCACGCGGAAACGTGCGCTTTCTGTCCCATTGTTTCAATCAAAGTGGCCCCTGATGATGAACCTCGCCTCATGAATTATGAAATATACCAACAAAATATTTTTGAGTTCGTTGTTGGTCACTACTACTCTCCTGTTTGACCACGTTCAGATAGCAGCACGTCCTTCGTCAGTTCCCCAGTAAAAAATATATTTCACCTTCTTAATTAATTTTTTCGTTTCTGACAAAGCAAATTTCTTTATGCCTTAGAAAAGTGGTCCGTCCGCATCATGTGGAGCTAAAAAAAAGCCCATCCATCTTTTCTACTTTTCTTCACACACAACCACTTAATGAATGGATTTTTTCCCTCCGCAGCAGCGTAAATGTTTTTGTTCATTTTTTTTGTTACTCGCCAAAAAGGGGGGAAAGTTTTGGTAGTAGTAATATGGAAAATATAGGGGTATGGAAGTGGCGTGGTGCTTGATTGTGGAGCGTGGTGTGATCCATGTAAAGTACACTCAACCTGGTAAATCATTATGTCTCGTTGAATTACTCGCATAATTTTTATCAATAAACCACTTATGCCAAAGTTTTCTCATTTCCCGGGAAAGTGTGCCTCTGGAAAATTAAATCGAGCCTGTTCACATAGATTTTAGTGAAGGAGTTGGCCATAAAAATAAATTAAATTTAAGAATTGAGCCAGTACCTCTGGCAATATTAAAAGGGAGTAAATGTATGTAAGGAGGTCCCTTGACACAATCTTGGGGTGCACATACTACAGCAGCAGCAGAGCGAGCACACACACACTTTCTCTCTCGGAAAACTCTTCCGCGGTACCCGGTTGGAATGTTGCAAAAGAGGAGGAGGGTGATATTAAAATATACATATATACAAGAGCAAGTCTTCCCAAAACGACGATATTCCATCAAGCTCAAGTCGTTTTCTCTTCAACGAAAAAGCCTTTAAGAGCGGGAGACCTTCTTCGTCTTCTTCAACTTCTTCCTCTCTCTCTCCAGTTTAGTTTTTGCCAAAAGAATAATGCAAACCAACGAACATCATTACATACTTTACTTGTGCTCTTTACAGTTTTAATACTTTTTTCCCAGTTTCCTCCATCCCTCCCTCCACCACACTCTTATTTTCCTTCATTTTTGAAATAGCAATATATAGCAACATGACGATGCATAAGAAAATCGTCGAGCCACCACCGCCACCACCACCAAGATCGTTATTATATATCATATAACCTGCTGCTAGTGGGTAACGTGATAGGGTGTATATATTTGGGGAAATGGAACATGTATTTTGGGGAAGAAGAAGAGGAAAAGAGGAGAACGAAAATATCGATCTTTGAATAAAGATTTATCAGGGAAGTCAGACAGGTTTATGCTCTTATTTGTAATAAATGGAATATGTTTTAAACTTTACGGTCGCCCATATATTATTACGGAGGAGAAGAAGAGAAGGCCTTGGCTTTTTCCGAGGTATAAAATATCCCTTCATATTTTACAGGATTCATGTCGCACCCATTCATTTCCCCCATGATTAATAGTCACAGGGCCATGGCGGCCTGTAATTTTCTTTTCTTTTCAGGAAATTCTTCTCCTCTCCCTCATTTCTCCCATTCTCTATAAAAAAAGTATGCGCTATATATAAAAAAATGTATATCATAATGTTATCCCATATGAAACCGCAGCAGAGCACCTCACTCACTCACCCACTATTATATTTACCATTTTTTTATCTGAAATATTCACATTGAAAGATTGTGGAAAAACCTTAAAATTGAAAATATCTCACACAAAATGAATCTCATCTGGAGAGGGTGGAAAAACGACGCGGTGGTGGTGGTGGTGGCCATTCTTGGCACTGACTTTCCTCAAACTGCTTTTTTACTTTGACAGTAAGGTCCATTTTTATGAATGAGTGGCACGAATAATGTTGTTTTGACCATTTTTCTTCATCCTCCAAAAAAAAGAGAAAAGTAGCACGAGGAAAAACTTTTTTCCCTCAAATTGATTCCCTCTCCCTCTCTGCAAAAACTTGTCTGCTTTCCCATTCATTTTGTGCGAGGTGGAGAAGGCATTGTTGAAAAAAGTGTGTCCATTGATCTCCTTCCACATTTTATGTTTCGGACAAGTGAGTGAGCATAATCTAAATTTATTTTCGAAACTCGTCAAACTTTTCCGCAATAATTTTAATATATACGACCAGGGACGAAGGAGCGTAGTAGATCCGTGGTGGCTTGTTTCTTATACACATGTATATAGGCTTATATAATAATATATTCCCGTCTCTCCTCCGTTTTACTTTTCATGCGTCATTATAATTTCAGAGTAGTATTCATGAAAATTAATCTCCATCTCCCTCTGACATTCATGCATCCACAAAAGTTAATGTTGAAAAGTTGGAAGAAAAGTAAACTTGCAATTGAGGAAATTTATCGCTCTTCCCTCCACCACCACTACTACCACCACCACCAACGACACACACCACCACCATACTACCGCGCTATCCTCTCTTCTTCTCCTTGTTCTAGATTTCTACTTGAGGCGAAAACATGGGTGGAGACCCTTTTTTCCCTGGGATGAATCCCACCACCACACACATATATAAAATATCCGAGTCTATCGGTACATATTGGACCATCGCCGTTTTGTGCTTTGCTTACTTTTGTGAGAAATTTAATCAAGGTCCAACCATTTGGAAACTTTATATCATAATACTAATAATAATAATAATAATAAATGGTCGGACGGATGTTGTAGATGTGATGGAGAGAGTAGTAGTAGTAGTAGTATGTACCCACAAACACAAAAAAGCATCAGCAGCCGTATAGTTATATAGTTAGCCCGTTTTGTATACGTATAATGCGCGCAAGAAGGAAACTTTAGCTAAATAAACAGCTTTTCCAGCATCAGCTATTAAATTTAATATTACGCTTTGCCAGCGACAGGACGTCTATCGATTCACAGAATTGCTTCTGCTGCTGCTGTTTCGAGTGATTAATGTTCAATATATGTAATCACATATATTTGATATTCCGAGTTCCGGTTGAGCCCATCATCAGACCCAGCCAGCCAGCCAGCTTCCATCGTCGTCGTGTGTGTATACACACAAAACTCTCCACTCTTCTGAGCTCCTGCTACTCCCATCCCATATCAGTCCAACCCAGGCAGGATGGATGGCTATGCTATAAGCACGGCTTCTCCGCGTTTTTTTTCTTCTTGCCTCTCTCTCTCGAGAGAGGGATGAAAAGGTGGATTGAATTCGGCAAAGAATGGAATAATAATATACACACACAGTGAACCTGTGTGTGTGTGCTGAACACGCCTCGTCTCCACTTTAAATTTTTCCCGTTTTTTTCGGGACTTTCTTTGCCAAACTCGAAAAATCTGGCTTGTCGATAGGCCAAGGTTTAAAGGAAAATTTTTTTTATTATTATTTTCATTCAACCGGCAAAGGGATTTTTTTTTACTTTGGAGTCATGCAAGAAAGTCGGATGCATGCAAACAGGTTCTCTCTCTAAACAAATTATTGTAAGGAGGGATTGACGGTTTCCCAGATTCATTTTACGCCGGGCTGATTTTTGCAATTGAGCCCAGTGAGTGTAAAAAGAGAGAAACGGCTTCGGGGTTGTTGGAATCCAACACCACCGCCACCACCGACCGACCTTAATATGTATAATGGGCTGAAATATTCTTTTTTTTCCAACTGACAATTTAAAAAAATGTATGAAGGGGTAGTAGTAGTAGTGGTACACATGGATTGTGAAATTGAGTAGCGACAATGTTCCATTATAAAAGGAAACAGGGGCAGCAGCTGCATCCACCATCATCTGTCAGTTCTTCATCTTGATCAGAATGAACTTTGCCATGTAAAATTACTTTGCATTTATTCTCCAAAAGAGTTGGATGCACGAGTAGTTGATGTGCTGGAATCCTGGATGGAAAATGGTTGCTCCTCTCTGGAAGGTCCACCACCACCACACCACCTCTCTCACTCCAGCAACCTCCATCCAGCTCTCACCATCACGTACCCGTTCCCTTTCGCCCCAAAACCCTGAAAATCTCTCTCCAGCTCCACACCAGAGTAGGTAACAGGAGCGTATACGTACACATGCATGCTATACCAGCCAGAACCACTTTTCAGTATTCCAAAGAGAGAAAAAAAATTCCGTGTGTGTGTGTGTGCTGGTTGTGCTTGCTGCCGTTGCGTTCTCCTGTGTTTTATCGAATCATATAAATCTCTGTCACTTTCAGCAAGCCTCTGTGTGACTTGCCATAAGGGAAAGAGAACAGTCGGGGGCGCTCTGAAAAATGCATTACAAATAACAATGACACATGCACGACTTGGGAATTGAAATTTCAAATTACACTCTCAGCCCGTAATACTCCTCTTCGCTCACTCCTGTTACGCGAGGACGAGGAGGACGACGACGGTGGTGCCAGCAGCACTAGTAGCACCACCACCACCGCTCCAAAAAAACTGGAAGCCTTTCAGCGGAAGGAAGGATACTACTACTACTACTCCTATGCTATAATAACGCAAGCAAACACGCTTCCAGTCATTCGTTCGAGGTTTTTATCGTTATTATTGTACAAAATGGGGAAATTCAGGGCTCCCCATAATATTATATTTTCGCAGCGTATAAAATGCATGCCTGCTGGAACATGCTCGCTCGTGTGCCTGGCCTGGCCACCCACCCCTTTTATAATGCAGTACTATAGTAGTACTTTCGAAATTGCGCAAACGACATTCCACGGCAGAGCACGGGCCCATGATGAATTTGCAAGAGTGACGGGGAAAATGTTTTGACCAAAATTGAAAATTTTTTTTTCCCAATGTTCGGGAGAAAAAAATCCTAATGGCAAACTGGGATCGCTTGACATGGGAAAATCTTTAGCTGACATTATAATACTTTTGAAGGGGAACACGGGCAGCAATCCTCGCCGAGAACGAAAATTGGGCAAAAGCTGCTGTACTTGTAAATGGAGGAGAATTTTTTTATATATAGATTTGCTAGTGGCACTACTACCCCTCCTGCCAGTCAGATGAGGAGGAGAGGAAATATTTGACTACCTTCCTCTCCATTTCATATATCAACTAACTCAACGTATAATATATAATGTGTTTTGCGGCTCTAACTAGCAATCAGGTCTGAAAACAAGTAGACATTTTTTTTCTCCTCTCTGTGTCGACTAATAATAATATATACAAGCGGGTGAGAGAGATGGAGAGAGTGTGTGTAGAAATAGAAGAGCTTATTGCGCGATAGAATATCACGTCATGATTGACATTTTAATGGGTTTACATGCCCAAAAAAATATATCGCATGGCAGAAGATTGTGTTCCGTCTAAATGTTACACACACTTTATATATGAGAGGGTAGACAGGGTGTAATATAAAGGCATATATATAATAAAGCTCCCTCCACACGACAGCCCATAAGTCACTGACAATGAAAACTGATATTTAGGAGAAAATTTTCTTCATCCTATCAATTATTACTTGCTGAGACTATAATTAAACTTTTAATTATGATTCCTTGCAGGAGAGGAAACCACGTGATCCCCTGCTCCGGAGTAATGGAGAAGGCAGACCAGGGTCCAATCATCACACCACGGTACAACGAAATTTTATTCTTTTTTTTCTTTCTCATGCTTTTTTACGTGCTTCTCTAGGAAAAAACATAGCTCTTCTCGCCTGAGCCATTCTCCATCGATATTACGATATGTAGCATTATCGGATGAAATGCCAAAAAAGAAAATCACCCGGATTCAATCTGGTTATTGTGGTACGCATATTTTTGTAGCATGAATAAAACACGCCACCCCCACGCATAGTTTATAATACAAAAGGATGAGTAGTAGTGAAATGTGTGGGGACGACAGTGGAGGGAGGCGGGTCTTGATCCATTAAAACGGGCGAGCATCATCATCATGTAATGCGCTTTATCGATTAAACAAATATTTCATTATTTTCCTCCAGTTAACCCAGTTGCATCAAAGGGAATTTAGATTTAAATGTTTAATTTTCGATTAATCCATGGGATATATACTACATGTGAGCTTTTTAGTGAGTCCCGTCATTTATGCATGGATATGAGCACTCACTCTCTCTCTCAGATTGGAATTCATTCCCGCACACGAAAAATTGTCAAAGGCTATGGTTGGTAGTATTAGATGAAATTGAAAAAGTCGTTCTCCTTCAAACAAGCAGACAAAATAAAACATATGTACACGGAGGGAATATAACACTGGCTCTCGCTCTGGTCGGGCCAAAATAAAGAAGAAGAAGAAGAAAAAGTGAAATGCTTTTCCAAGCACATTTCACGTGGGAGCGAAATGCCTTTATTTTTTCCGTGATGTGGTTGAGGAAGCAAGAAATTTCATCTTAAATTTCCAATCCTTTGATTTTCATCGGGTTAAAAATTGATGAAATTAAATCTCATGGGCTGTGGCAATAAAGCGAATTGAGAAAAGGAGAAGAAGAGAGAGAGAGTGAACCGAAAAGCTCTTATATTCCCTTACACACACAAAAATAATACATACAGGGTGGTTTATAAATATATATATGTTATATAGCATGCATGTTCTCCACCACCGAGATACATCACGACCAGCATGATTTTCCAGCGAGCACATACATCTCTGCTGCGAGTATATACGTGTAGCCGTGAATATATAAGGTTTTTAGGTAATAAAAGTAAGGTTCGTAAAGTATTTTGGAACAGTCCATTCCTGTTCCGCGTACCCAGTTGGCAATGCAATGGTGTGGATGGGAGAGAGGAGGAAACCCGAGTAGGCACATTCTCACGAAAGGGAACAGAGTATACAAGAGGAGGCATTGGGGATAGAGCGATAGAGCGAGAGTGAGAGAGAGAGAGAGATGAGGAAAGCCGGTTAGGTCGGGCGGTTCAGAAGGAAGGAGATTGAACGGTTGAAGGAAGGGAACTCTGCCCAAAGCATTATTTTCATTTACAATCTGGCAACCAAGGGGGGTAGGGTAAACGTAAAGAGAGACTATTGATTTTCCAGAGGAAAAACTTTTTCCTCTTTACTTTGCTTTTTCTCTCCTTTTTTCTCTTTTTTCTGAGCAAAATACCCGGGTTTTTAGGGGGTATTCCTCCAGGTCTCTTGTACTTTTGCTTGCATTTCGGAGGAGGTACAACACGATATATTTTTTTATTATATATATCTAGCTCCCACTATACATCATCCGAAGGAAATGCATATAACCGTGAGGTCCTATACCGCTTGTTAGCCGCCCTATACTACGCTCTTATATAATGTTGATTACCAAAAGTGAATTTATGTAGGAAGAATAAGCAGAGCTAACGAAGGGCATGCATTTTTAGCCGGAATATATACATATATACATACTACATATATATTCACTATATTATTATTACAACCAACACCACCACCACCACCGTCATCATATCCCATTTTACTCCAGCTGTATACATCTCAAAACAAAATAACCTACGTAAATCGTGTGGAGATGTATACAAGGCACATCCATCCCGAGCATATATAAAATACACGTATATATCCTATTAAGTTTTCAGCATTTCAGCCCAAAATCCCTTTCCTCGTGTTTCCCTTTTTATATCGACATTTCCAAAGTTGTTTTTTTCTCCTGTCCAATCTTACACAAATTTTACATGGTTTTCAGAGAGAAACGTACAACGCCGCTTTTAATGGGGGAGATTGGCACAGAGAGCGCAGTTTTCTACGGGGGCATGTGTGTACAACAACGTCATTTTTTGTACTCATCGAAGAAACGGGTCCTTACGAAAGTAAAGGTACAGGGAGCTGGTGGGAGCAGGCAGGTTTTCCATTTTCAGAACCAGAAAGTAAATATCATTGTGTTTGGTTTGCGTTAAGTAGAGAGCCAACACACAACTCAAGAAAATTAGTTGGGGACACTGCTATATTATAGTCCCTCCTACCAGAGAGACCAGTTTTCTCGGGTGATGAGGAATTTTCGAAAGAAGATGGGTTGGGTGGCTTTATACAGAGAGAGTCCTTTTGCTTGGATAAATATACACTTATTAAGAGCCTGCTGCTGCTGGATAGATCGTGCGTGGTGTGTCTCAGCACTTGCCTCTATAAAGCACTACTCAGGTATGTTCCTACGTGTCATAACGTCGTCGTCGTAGCCCCTTGTCGAAAATGCATAATATCAAGGCTCCATCCACGTTTGAATAGTGTCGTAATAACTGGAAACCAATTTGGGATCCCCTGGTATATACGCTTATTATTACTCTCACTATATAGATATGTGCTTAGTAGGTGCTTCTCTCTTCTTCTGCTGCCAAGATTGCAGTTTGAGATGGTGTTTTCCTCCTCCAACTTTTTTATACTCATTGGAGCAGGGAAAAGAAGAGGAGCGAGCAGGAGAGGACACACCAGCGAGCGTCGCTGATATACTGGGGAAAAGCTCCAGGCTGTTAGTTTTCGTTTATAATTTTAAATTTTCTGCAAACATGGATTTTCATTCACAAAGTAAATAGTAATTGGCGGCGAGAGAGAGAGAGAGAGAGAGTCTTTGCCGTAGTATATACATACTCGCTTTCTGTAATATGCTTTTTAAGCTTTTGCTGACAGTATGGAAGCGGGTGTATTCGGAGTGTCGTCGGATGTGTGTGTATATACGAGCCTATATAGGAGCTCTTTGGTTTTATATATGAGGCAATCAAGAAAGGGATCCCAGGTAATCCGCAGATTTTAAAGACCTCATTTTCTTACAAGCTTCTTCCATTCCAGAGACCTATGTAAACCATCACACACACACGAGCAGTATTCTCCATATATATATATCTATACTGTGCGGGGTTATTGGAAGAGACCGAAAAGTAAATTGGAAGGAAAAGAGGAGAGAGACAGACGCAATGCTAGATGATGATGATTTTAGATGTGTCTGTGTGTGTGTGTGCCGGGCAAAAGGAACGAGCACAATTCGATTGTGCTAATAAAGGATTTTGTATGTATGAATGCATATAATTCTCTTACTCGGCTACACTCCTTATTCCAGCACCAGTAGAGCTCACTCAGTCAGATGTGCTGCCATATCAAGTGGAAAAGTAATGATATTGAATCCTACCAGAATGTACCTTACTCCAATAATATATAAAACATATATTGGTTGGGTATCTCCTATATTCCCCTTTTACCAACTCCACGATGATCATGATGATGTGCAATGCAATTTGATGTGCATGTTTTCAATAGGGGAAATATGAGATGGACGCTTTGACTCCCAATTCCCAAATAATGTTTTCTCAATTCGGGCTCATTCCAAACATATATACACCACCACCACTGCTCCGAGATTTCCTCTTGCACACACTTGCTCTTTTTTTTATATTCATCATTCATTCACCTCATTTCTTTTATTCTCTCAAGATTACGCTAACACACTCGATTCTTTTTATTTTCATGATGTGTGTGTGATGTGATGCGCCGTGATTGTTCTTTGAACTTCAACTGTCTGCCCAAATATGTCACTGAACTCTTTTTTTTATGCTGGATAGGGAAATTCTGGGAGATAACTATAGTTTTCTCTTACATTAGACAGACCTCTCTGCTCTGCTGTTTACAACTACTCTGCGCATTTTTTAATTCTTGGAGCGGATGGGGAGTGGTGTGCGAAATCAAGTATTCATTTTGAATTCAATGAATTTGCATGATGATGATAAGAGCAAGCAGGGAAATTTGCAATTTAATCTTGTCATGTCTTTTCCTCCCTGCATGTGTGTGGCTGTTTCATGTGGAAAAGAAAATGAACAGAGGGGGCAAATGAGGTAAAGTGTGCTCTTCTCTGGGAATTTAGCCCTACACGTGAGTCCAGGAAAACGTTTACAAATGCAGATTTTCCAGAGGTTTAATACTATTTGCGACTTGCGTCACTATCTTTCTCGTCTGGTGGTGGTGGGGGAACAAGAAAATACTAATATTGTTATATACTCTCGTCGGATCTAATTAGATTTATTACGCTGTCAATGCCATTTTCAAACCTTTTCCTCGAAATTATCTTTGTTTACCTTAATTATAATTCAGAGTTGTTGGGCTAGGGTGCGGCCAGCGTTTAAACTTGAACGTTACTCGTACTCGCCAACCTAATTTAATCCCATTTGTCCTCGTCTATTCCTCTAGCTTGTTCAAGTCTTTCTTTCCAATTCTCTGCAATAAGCACTTCCATTTCATTTCCTACATTTCTTACCCGTGATTTCACTAATTAGAAAATAATTTCTTATCTAATGCAAAAATTCTATTTGCTACTGCCCATATATATACGATCGGCGCTGAAGCCTCTCATTCCAATACTCTGCATATAATATTGACGTTTCCGACATTTCGTACCCTCACTTGCACTACACTTTGGAAAATATTTGATCTATTACAAAAATTCTTTTGTTGCTGCCCATATATATACGATCGGCGTTGAAGACACCACCAACAATTAAAGAAAAGACAACCAGGTGATATTCTGCGTTGGATATATTCCTCAGAAAAATTGCAGTCTACCCACATATCTGTTGAGAAACTGAGACCAATCGGCAATTCATGAACCAAGGAGCGGCGTCCAAGCCGGCGTTCTCGCTAGTACCAACAACAGTCCTTTACAGACCTATAAAACATCGGATAAGAAAACTTAGAAAAACAATTTCATCTCATATATTTGACTTGGAAGATAATATTAAAAACGCAAATGTACCAGCGTTTGCCGAATTGTTCAGATTCCAAACTATATAATTCTCTTCATTGCATAAACTGCAAATTACCACTTTAGAACCTGTACCGTCCCGTTGAGACCTGTGTAATCATCAGCGGACAATTCCTGAACCAGGTATCGGCGTACAAGCCCCGGCAGAGAATCTATGTAGCACCCACAACTCATCTCGGCACGAGACGGCCCATGTATCTTGTTCACGGGCCTGGCTTTGATGCATTGAATGCGAGTTAGTGTTTCATAATGCGAGGTAAAAAAATTCCAGAATCAGCAATTTGCTTTAATGTAGGAGAAAGTAATCACATTAAGTTATCTCCCCCTCTCTCTCCCTCTTTCCCCTCGTGTTTCTGTCAGCCCGGCTTTGCGTGTACCTCCTTGTGCACACCGGATTTCTCTGAACACAGCGAGCAGCATGGATTAATGTAGGAGAAAGTAATCACATTAAGTTATCTCCCCCTCTCTCTCCCTCTTTCCCCTCGTGTTTCCGTCAGCCCGGCTTTGCGTGTACCTCCTTGTGCACACCGGATTTCTCTGAACACAGCGAGCAGCATGGAATGAAAAGGTATAGTGAAAAAAAACAAGTTTCCTCTGGCGTGCCCACTGCTTACATTATATTCTCCTGTCCACTAACGATATGCCCTCTTCTTCCTCCTTCGTTAGCGGAGGAGCGGAAGAAAAAGTGGAGAAAGTCCTTAAAATATATAGATTGTAGTAACACAGAGTGTGCATCTCTACGCTTAAACGAATGAAAATATATGTAGGGATGTACACGGAATGAAATTATACCGCGAGTCTTCTTGTACGGGCTCGGAATCACAATAATATTTCCTTCGGATAAAACGAAAAGGTCAGAGTTAATGCAAGTCTAAGTCTCAGGGAGAGAGAGAGACGCGGCATATGGCCGACTCCTCGCTCGCACACACAACACATCACCCAACCCGCAAAACCCAGCGTGGACACATCCTCCTCCTTGTGCACCCCCATTTTGACTTCGTCATTCCCATTATGATTATTATTTTGGGTGACACAAAAGACCACCATCTCTCTTCTGATTTTTACATGATTAAATTTTTCCAGCACATCTTTCCCTTGCCCCGTAATTCCCGCCATTACTCTCGCCGAAACTATATAATATTATAACAACATAATATTATAGTTTGCACCTTTCACACAATTTTTATTTCATCTTGGAGCAACTGACTACATTTACAGCGTGCAACAAAGGGGCATTGTCAATGAGCGACACATAATAATCCGTGTGTGGACCAAATACAAACATGTCTCGAAATACGTATTAGCCGAATTCGACATGTAACTAAAAATGTGATATATACTTTACGAGTCTTCTTGATTGGGTTATAGGGACATATACATAAGGAGAATACATGTTTCGAAAAATCGATAGAGGACGAAGCATTTCCCCGTTCCCCCCACCGCCATCCCTCCTCATCCTCTCACCAATTTTTCGAGTGTTGTACATGGCACTTGAACGGGTTGAATTTGAAAGGAATCAACGCAATATGAAAGTTAAAAAGAGTACACGTATATACAGCGCATATGAACTGTATTTTATTATTTAAGGAAGCTCATGTATATGTTCTTATTTCGCTGGAGCCAATAACTCGTGTGTATACACATATTTTCCAATTTTTTATGCGATCCACATATATAATGCTAGAGTGTAGTAGTAGTGTTGTGTAGCTATATATGCAAAATCAACTTTTTCTCACACACGGGATGAATTGGAGAGAATTTTATTACTTTTGCCAACCCGCAGTGGCACAACGAGTTTTGCTGGATATTAGCAAGAATTCATCATTTCTTAAAGGAAATATAGTAGAGGACCTACGCGGAGGAGCACACAGTATTAAAGGCTTGGAAATAATATATTATTCCTTTAAAAAAAAGTAATTCCCTCTTTTGAAGATGCTGTCAGCTCCGACTTATTTCAACGTGCATCAACTCCACTCTACACACACACTGTTCCAACTCTGAATATGTAGGGTTGTTGAGGTTGAGGGGTTCTCTGGATAGGAATAGGATATTATTGTTTCGCTGCTGTACATTTTTGTATGTGTGTAGGTGGTCGTAAGGAAAGCGTAGTATACATTTCGGTAAGGAGAGTTTCTTTTTTGGGTTATTAGAATTTCCTTGTGCATGTCGTTCGCAATAAAGGAGAGATCAAAATTCCTTCATCTTCTATTAACTCTAAGTACATTTGCCACTGATGTCTGCTACTAATGCCAGCATCAATTTCATTTCATTCCCTTCGGTCAAATTGTATAACTAAGTAAAATACGTCATCCACCACCCGAGTCCCTCCTTGTTTCCTTTCTCCTCTCTGTAGTAGTAGTAGTTGTTGTAAAGGGAGCCGGAGATTCCAGGAAATTTCCTTCAATCTTCTTTCTCCCCGCTACTACACATGTAATCATATATATAACAGGTTATAGAGAGAGAGAGAGAGAGTTCAGGTTCAGGTACATGGCTTCAATTTGAAGCTCCTCGCTGCTACATAATATTCCAACCAGACGAAACCAATTTTCCTTTATTGAACCATCCGTCCTTCGTACGAGATTCCGGGAGAGGCAAAAGTGTCGAATTCACCCACAAAATCATGGGGACCTTCTGCGCCCCCTATATACACACACAAACACACATATACAGAAAATGATGGAAACCTTGTTACTTCCTCGCTGGATGTATGTGATATAATATAACTAAAAAAAGAATATTTAATCGATTTCCCTACAGGACAATATTTTTTCGGTCGGGGTACCGGTTATTAGAAATAAATGATCAATTTGATCTCTTCCGCGAAAGCAATCATTTCGGCAAGATATTAAACAAGAAGCAGCATAATATCAGGAATCCTAATTTCGTCTGCTGATGCAAAATACAAATTACTTTTTTTGCCTCCAATTTCCTTTCCCTTCGAAAGTGGCGTTTTCCTTTGGCCGCAAAGCGGTGGAGGAGGTAAAATTAGTGCCGGGGAGCTGGGAAAGTAGGGAATTAAGGATTAGAGGGGGTAATGAATGAAGCGTTATTAAAAGTGGTTGTGCGACGAGGGAGAGTGTACTAAATGGTACACACATGTTCAAACTTTCTTCTCCTTCTTCTTCTTCCTTTTTCTTCTCCTCCGGGAAAAGCGCTGGGATGCAGAAAACGTGGCGACCGTTAAATGGACGGCGGCGCACACATATATATACAGTGGGAAAAGCGGGCAGAGTGGGCGGACAGCCAAGGAGAATTTGTTCAGCAAGATTACATACCATTTGAGCCAGTAATTGTCCTTGGGATTAGTAACCCCTTGGAAAAGGCTGAGGAATATGTCATTTTACATGCGACTCTCGTTCATGATATTTAGAGAAACTAAAGCTTCCTCCAGCCCATGGTAATTGCACCAGAGGCATATACGCACGATCCATCCTTCCTTTCCACTTTCATTTACTACAACATATACCATACCACTTCTCTCGTCCATATAGCGAGTGAGAAACTTATCCAGCTGCCAGCTAGCTATAACATGTACAGTGTGTGGAGATTCATCCAGTTTAATACATATTGTACTATTGATGATTAGACTTTACACCAGAGCAACTACTTGGTTGTTGGAGAGAGCTGATCGATCCGCCAAAAAAGATCGATTGGTCCATCCAAGCACGCTTCATCCATTCATCCTATCCCTTCAATTTCCTTCAATACAACATTGTCACTGGGATATACACAGACAATAGGTGGTGGTTAGGTGGCGACTAAAGAACGCGTTTCTGGTGCAAAAAAATATATATATACCTATTGTGCCTAATGCTCTTTACACTCCCTTTCCATCATCGTGTCGAACTCTACACGTTTCCATATTATGGACGCATGGCAAACGAGAGGTTTCTAAAATAATCAAATTCTAAAAACCAAAAGACGGTCCAAAAAAATAGTCGTCTTTTTTCTTCTTGTGCCACCTCAATTTCCAACAAACCGACTTTTTTCCCCACCACCAGGTGATTCCGCCGAAAGTTGCTATTTGCGTATCATTATTCCATTTGGCTCTCCCATATTTATTTTTTTCTTCCTCTCCTTCTCCCTTTCCCCCTGCGAAAGTCGCATTTGGAAAATTGGAGTGACTCGCCGAGATTAAAAGTTGGAGAGGTAAAAGGAATTACCTAAATTTACGATATGAGGAGGTACTGCATATGAAATGGTTCGTTTGCTCTATCCTAACGAAGACCACCACCGCTCGTTTGATACTTAATCTCGGAAAACTAAGTTAACATGATCTGCTCCCGGTATCAACTTTTTTTTTCAAGTAATAATACTCCACCTGATGCGACTGGAGAAGAAGAAGGAAAAAAACTGTGTACACGAGAAAGAAACGTACGTATACATTCGAGGTTATATTCGATATACGGATTTTTGTGTGTGTGTTTGGAAATGCTACTATCCCAATACAAAAAGTTTGTGCATATGTATTATAAATGTGTAGTGAAATTTTGCACTCCACACACGTTCCAATCTAAATGCCTCAGTGTAATGTAATGCCTCCACCTTCATGGAATTCCCAGAGAGGAAACTTTTCCCCCTTCTCTCATATCCTGCCCTGCTGCTGCCCACATGGAAAGCCCACGAAAAGGTGGGAAGGGGACGTTTCTTTTCTGCCCAGAATATATGCTTTTCAACATACGACGATGGAGATTTTCCACCTTTGCAAACATTTTTTTCGTTTCGTCTTCTTCTTCATTTCCCCAATGATCAGCAGTTTTTTTAGCAAAGAAAAAGCTAACAAACGGGAGCGTCGTCGTCCAGTGAAGGAAAAAAATGATCTATCTTTAGGTAATTTTTTGAGAGTATATTTTTTTCTCTAAAGATTTTTGAAATTCTTGGTAGAAGGCGCACGTAGACGCCCTTTTACCTCCACAACACCGAAAATCATGGCGGTGGTGGTGTTGAGACTCTCTCTCTCTCTATTTGTTTGCATGATTCGAACGGGAAAGAAATTTTCGGAGGATAAGAAAAATAAATATTGTAGAGAGAGAGGATTTTATTTGATGAAACATCAGCAAACTCGCAGGTTTTTCCACCCTGTTAGCATTTCAGACTTGTTAATCTGATTAACAATGAGTCAGCAAAATTCTGGAAATGTTTTGGAACTCCTCTTCCTCCTCCCTATATACTTTGGTATATATGTATTTGTATTCGAATGACGTGAAAATTTCAAGAGTGAAAATACAGTTTTGGGAAGAAGAGAATATATAATAATATACATCCTAATTCATGGCCGATTCGGGCCCAGATTAAACATATAAATTCTTCCCAATTTTCGGGCTATCTCGGTCCTGCAGAGGTTTTTAAAGTCGGCAGAGAAATCTATATTTATATTGTGTTGGTTTTCCTCTCTCTCTCTCAGAATATCATCATATATTGTGTGTGGCATTAAAAAAAGAAAACTGTTTCTCCTTTTCATCTCCTCACTACTCCAGAGCCACCAACCTGATTCGCACTAAAAAGGAAAATGTCGAGTAGTCCTCTTCCGTTTCGCACTCCCAGGGAGGAAGGAGCACGGCCACCGACCAATGATTATTTCGTTCACACACACTCACTTTTGGGGTGGTAGTTGTATAACGGAGCTTTGGCTATTCCCTCGTATACGGAATTTCTTGAAGAGAGAGAGAGAGAGACGGAGAGAGGGAGAAAAGGGTGCCCATTAATTCCGATCCTTGTTAGTACGCCTCGCTTGTCAGTCCTGCCAAAGCCAAAGATGCCAGTTTTTTTTTGTATCTGTACTTGACTGCTTGCTACCTTCCCTCTGTCCAAGGAGCTTGCTTGATTGCGACAGGCCCAAATAATGACTTCTCCTCTTCCCCACTGTAATTTGTGCATATCTCCCATTCCCCAGATAGATATATAGATATAAGTCGTCGACGCGAGGAATAATGGATATGTGTGCCCGGAGAAGAGGACACGCCATCATTACCTCGTGACAGAGAGAGAGAGAGAGAGAGATACAATATGCGACTACAAATTGATATATGTCGACAATCACTACTTCTTCTTTTGTGCCTTCACTCCTCCTCGTCGATCAACGCGGGGGACCATCGCACTACCACCGCTGCAAGGTGAAACACACCAAGGCGGCTCCCACTGACTGAATGCCACCACCGCCCCTCTCACAAAACTGCATGATGACGCAGTTCCGCACAGCGCACCAAGTTTATCAAGAAACGCGGATTTTATTTTTAAATAGATTTTTAAGATAATTAATTCCGAATTTGGTTTAGTTTAATGGCTCGGTGTGTGCAGCAGCAGCACCATAAGTTATCTTGAGTTTTGTGTTCACGCACCCTCAGAAACTTATATGGCGTCATCATAAGTTTCCGGAAACAAAGTAGCGACATTCCCACGGGTCATTTACAAAGTGTTCAAAAGGCATATCTGAGAAAGTGGCCATTTGTAAAAAAGAAATCCCTCAGAAACTTATATAGCGTCATCATAAGTTTCCGGAAACAAAGTAGCGACATTCCCACGGGTCATTTACAAAGTGTTCAAAAGGCATATCTGAGAAAGTGGCCATTTGTAAAAAAGAAACAAGTAGGAAGGGAGAGGGAGGGGCTGAAATTTTCAGACTGCACTACAACGACCACCATACCACCACCACCAACGCCGAAATTCACGACCCCCACTGCATTTTCCCCTCCTCTCTCTCTCCCTTTCTGTTATTTATTTTATGATGAAAATTATTAAACTTTCACCGAAAATGCTGGACTCGTGGAGTAGTAGGAAACGCCATTAGCAAAATAACGGATTTTAAGGGGCATTCGTTTTTTCGGGAGGTTGTAAATTATTACAATTTCTCTGTTGGCCATACGTACCCAGAAGAGAAAAAAAACGACGGATTCTTTAAAGACGCCCCCTTATATCCTCGTAGGAGGGGTGGTGGTTGGATGGAACAGCGGTTAACTTGTGTACTTTTTAGTCGCTCGTATATCTTCTTGGACCTGTTCTGTATTTCTTTTTTGCACGTCTTGAAGAAGAAGAAGAAAAAAAACAACCTCCAAGTTGTATTTTTTTGTGGGGAGAGCCAGCAAGAAATTATTTTCCTTCGGATTGGTTTATGAGTAGCGTCACATGGTTTTATCGGCTAGAGGGTTCAGTAAATACCTAAACAAGATAAATTATACCCGTGGTTTATTTTGGAAATTATATTTTGTCCCTGCGAAAGTCAACCTCGCCCGGGGTCATCTTAAATTTGTTTTTAACGAGTGGAAACGCCAGGATTTCAATAATCAAATGATTTTTTGGAAAAGTGGCTCGAAATTGATTTGAAATGAATGTTGGCTGTAAATGAAATCGGAGTTTCTTTTAGGTCAAAACCCAATTTGGAAATGAGAGAGATGAGTTTTAGAGATGATGAGAAAGAATCCCTCTAAGCTTCGTTTTTTGGGTATTCATGTGTGCAGTCCAATTTTGACGAATTTTTTACGAATCTTGTTATCCCTTCGGCTCGAGTCAATTTGACTTTGTAATATTGTACCTCGACTGGAAATTGATGTCGATATTGAGTCTAAGATGACATTTTGTATTCTAGGGAGCCGGCAGAAGCGATCGCCCCGTCGCATAACATATTCGTTAACTTTAATTGTGCCTGAGTCGTCTTCTTCTTGTCATGTAACCTTATCCTCAGAGAGTGGAGAAAAAAAAACGCCAGCCAGTCATGTAACACGGAGAACATAGTCGTTAAAACTGCTGCTAGCAGCCTATATGCTTTACGTAATCTTTCTCCCGTAAGCAAAAATGTCAAAGTGGGTTTTCATTCCGGACAAAATATCATCATCATCATCATCCGCTCTTGTAGATTTTTACTACTACACGTTCTGCATATCTGAGCCGAGTTTTGGGTCTTATGCAAAAGCCGATAGTATATATACACGTATACGTAATAACAACGCTCTATAAAAACTCCTTCAGGGAGGTATTTAATGGGTGGACTCTGACCGTTGTACTTTTTTATGTTTATTTACGCATTTCAATCCAGACATGTTATGTGTTTACATTCCACGGTGGCAATGAAAGCGGAAAGTTATGGGTTCGCCGTACTTCCAGGCCAGCTTTAGGCTTTTAATCTGGCTGCAACAGCAGCAGCAGCAGCAGCCCGGTTCTCCAACAATTTGACTGTGAAATTCCACTACTCTCCTCGACTCGACCAGACTATTTCCTTGTCTAATCAATTTAATAATAATTTCATGCCAAGATGGAGTGCAAATATGCACTCGAACGTGGGCTCCCTGGGCGCGAGCCGTGTACGTTACGTGTACTACCTTCCCCAGAAGAAAATTACATTTAGGTGCTTATTTTGATTACAAGTGATCCCGATTCTTATCTACACACACTCGCAATTTCGGAGGGACGGAAGCCATAGTTAAGATGTTTGTCACTGAAGAGTAAGGAGCACGATAGATATTATTATACATGCTGCTGGTCTGGTGGAATGGAGTAGTGTTATCAAAATGGCAATCTTCCCCGAGGGAAACTACTACATCCGCACACACGAACCTACCTAGTTATTTCCACAATTAATTTCCCGTGATATACTACCAAACTTAATGCAAGCATCCAATTTCCAACTGAAATCTCCTAATTACTTTTGAGGAATTGGTGATTAAGGAAATGCAAAAATGGGGGGGGGGCAATTAGCATAAAAGTCGTTTACAGGTTGGATTATAATTTAAGGAAATGCAAAAATGGGGGGGCAATTAGCATAAAAGTCGTTTACAGGTTGGATTATAAGTTTGCGCCCAAAAGCTGTTGCTTTTTCTAAAATTCTACCGGCAAGCAGCAAGCAAGCAGGCAGTCCCAGTGGGACATAATGAGTAACACAGTATCGGTTTGTGCCGGTACTCGCTCATCTCCAAGGTGCCAATGACACCTCGAGCTGTGTCATTTAAGTCCGGTACGCGTATCGATACTTCTGCAAGCAGCAAGCAAGCAGGCAGTCCCACCCAGAACCTGATCCCTCTCTCTCTCTCTGATTTTGCCAACACGAAAAAATTCTCCAAGCCGATATATAATGCAAACAAAAGAAGGGAAAAAAAGTAAGCAAAATGGATGATCCTGGGAGAAGAGAATAAGAGCTTGTAAACTAGCTCTCCTCCTCTCATCATCTGTTTGAGAGATCAACCAAGAAGAGTTTTTTCCTCTTCTTCCTTCAGCTCAGTTTCAATACAAGATGGAAAGTTTCAATCATTCTCGAGTCTCTCTTCAGGAAAAAAAAACTTTGTGTGTACGCGGTTGTGTGTGCTTAGTGTGTGTATACTTAGGTATACGGACGCTACCTTTAACTACAACTAAAAAGTTTGACATGACACGGTCCTATTAAAGTGATAACAAGACGTTTTTCTGTTCTTCATCCAATATTAACAGACTGCTGACAAGCCAAATAATTCTTCGATCCCTACTTCCAAGGAAGAAAAAAAAGTTTTTCAAAGTTTTTTTCTTATATATTCCTGGAGAGCGAGAGAGAGAATATTGAACGAGACCACCAAGTTGACGAAGGACGATGATGATCCACGTAGTAGTACACCATATATATGATGCGCGGTGGTGATGATGTAGATGGGGAATCGCCGTATCATCCCATCACCACACCACCACCACCACCAAACACCAGAGCCTTTCCATACAATCAATAGAGTTCAATGATGGAATGCACTGGAGATTGAGAGAGCGCGTATGCACAGAGAACATACGTCGCCCGACTCTCATTTTTTTATGCTTTCAAGGTTAAATCATGTTTCACATGAAGCATATATTATATTTGAGGGAGATTGCATACAAAAAAAACAGATCACTTGTTTTTAGCTCAGGTGATATATCTGTCTCATTTTCCGTTTCCCTTATGCACTCTGTGTAATATAATATGTATTTGCAAATGTTGTTTGGCGGTGCCTCGTCTGTGTGCAGAGGATCCTAGAATGTGACGATTTTTTTCTCTTCTTCTTCTCCTCTTCCTCCTCCATTCTCATATATTATGCAAGGGAGTGCACTGCCAACAAATGGAGAAGCGAGGTTTTCGTGATGTAAAACTCCGTTCCGCATGCCTCCGCCTGATTTTCCTGCTCATCCTGTGTGTCTCGGGAGAGGGTCCTCAATGAAACAGAACGAACAGCAGCAGCAGCGTGTTAACAAAGAACATGTAGAGGAGATCCTAGAGGAAAAAAAAAAACTACTCGCAAGTCTTATTCCATTTTCTCCAGATTATACGACGGACGGACCCATAATACTCGTGTGTACACCTTACCCCACACACCAACAAAACTCTCCACACCATGCATATATTCTGCAGTATTCATGTATATTATGGTTCCATCAAAATGAACTGCATCGAAATGCACTCGGTCCGTGTGTGTGTGTTTGCTCCGTACTCGAATAGGTATACACTTTTCCACTGTTTGCTTGCTCTTCGTTTTTTTAGCTGTTGATATAGTGTATCAAGTATGCATGGACTCGCCATCAGTTACGCAATTACTTGTACGTACCCTTTTTTCCCTCTCATCCTCTCCCAGATTAAAGTCGGATGTGTGAAGCCAGGTATTTATTGCATGCTTATTCTTCTCCTACACACACAAACTATGTGCCTGACTGACTGATGCATAAATGCATACATATATTTATTCTGTGTGGATATGCCGCGCTGTCGGTTTCGCTCCTTACCTCTTTCAGCTCGTTCCGACCAAAAGAGTTAGAGTTCTCTCTCCTTTTTTCGTTTTTTTTACCTATTATTCGTTTGATGCACTTGCTACTACAACAGCTCTGATGCATTTTGGATGAACGTGGAATTGCAACTGTGAAGAGAAACAGTTTGCATTTCAAATACGACAGTAGAGCCATCAAGGCAGAACATACTATGCAGTCAAATCCCCTTATTTTTGCTCCCTTTCCAGATGAAAATGAGGAAAGGAGGAAGAGAGAGAGAGAGAGAGAGTGAAACCGTTTTTCCACTCGAGAGTATCACATTGCCTCGCAACTTTTTGGTAATTTTTGTTCACTCCATATTTTCCACCACACCAACCGGCTCGGGTTTCCCTATGAGTTCATTTTTTTTGACAAAATCATCTCTGACTCTGCTGAAGTTTCATCTGCGATGTGCGAGGTCGTACTATGAGAATACAAACGGATACACACTACTACAAATACAATTTTAAGATCAAGTTGTGTTTTGAGCCGAGAGCTCGTTATGATCGACGGGGAAATGTAAAGCG
>JAANSN010002195.1:0-16613 GCA_036850665.1 Dicranocentrus wangi | reverse complement strand
CTAACCTATCCCAACCGAGCATGACACAAATACGCATTCCATCAGACACTTTATACTAGTTGCAATTTGCGAAATTTCAAAATTTGAAACCTCCATAACTTTCGCTAAGAGCAATATTGGACAAAATTGTATAGGGCAAAAGTTGCTTAGAATTTAATTTTGAGTCGATTGGTAACTTCATATATAGGGGTCATAAGGACACCATGTGGAAAAATTTTCTATGTCCCGAGAAATTCAAACCCCTATAACTTTTGGCTGGGTACTCGTAGGGCGTTGATATTTGAGATGCACGCGTTTCATGAGAAGTACTATCGATTGGCATAATAAAAATTAGGGGCCCGGACTCCTTTACCCCACCCGAGCTGCCGAGTGCAAAAGAAAGAGCATTAAAATTGTTGTCTGAAAAATGCTAAAAAACCGGAGTTATTGTTTTGATGTCATCTGTTAGGCGGCTTTGTTGAGGTTTAGCAATTAGTACATACTTTTGGCTGGGTACTCGTAGGGCGTTGATATTTGAGATGCACGCGTTTCATGAGAAGTACTATCGATTGGCATAATAAAAATTAGGGGCCCGGACTCCTTTACCCCACCCCAAGCAAGAAGAGCCAAAAGTGGCAAGTGTTTTACTTACTTGTAAAGTATAAGAAGAAGTGTATGAGATCTAGATGTGAGAATTGAGAATGTGTGCTGGTGAATATTACTAGTGAAATGAAAAGGTAGTAAAAAACGACTATACGTTTGGTGTATCTCTATCTCTCTCTCTACTCTACCCAATTCTCCATCCATCCATCCATCCATATCCATACCATATCCATTGCACCATGTATAGTCCAATCAGATACATACACACTTTCAATTCGCGCTTGTGAAAAATGGTGCCCCAAACTTTGAGAACCAAAGGATTCTGTGTGCAAAGCTCTGATTGTGAGAATAATATGAGAAGTTTATATGCTTTGCATGCATCATCAGTCAGTCAGTATAGGTATATGGGTATGAGTAGTAGCATTTTGCATTTAGCTTGAGACTCTTGAGAGCATCATTTTCATGTTGCAGCAGAAAAAAATCATTCATTCATGATGATAATGTTTGGTTTGAAAGTGCAAATATGCAGATTCTCCGCTGGATTGAGCTTGCGAAAGTGACTGAACGAAATATTATGGGAATGGGAGTCGGAGTCGGCACTATCATCGGCAGGAGGAATAATTTTGAAATGCTCCATAATATGACGAGATGGTAAGACTTTAAATGGAGGAGCAGCACCAGTGTCCTCCTGTGAGGATATAGACGGAGGATGAGGGCAGATGCAGATGGGTTAATTTTAACTGGCACATGTGGTAATATGATGTGACTGTGTTATTGCCAGCTTTTACAGAGTCCGAAGACTGCATCTGTCATCATGTGAGCTGCGAAAAACTCCTAGTAACTTGAAGGGGAAAAGTAAAAGCTCTCAGGAATGGCTGAGTCGCCAGTTGTCAGATCCGTATGTGAAGAAGGCGCATGACATGAATTACAGGTGAATGAAACCACGTATTTTGCAGTAAGATGTGTGGTACAGGCAGGCATAATGGCAGGAGGGATTTTAAGAATTTATGACTTACAACTGCTGTGTCAAGCTTTGCAAACAATTTCAAAGTGTGAATTTAAATACTAATGCCAAGGATTTTCCTTTTTGCTTGTTTTCATATTTTTGACAAGTAGAGCCAGAAGTGCATTCAAACTTATAGAAATAGATGACAAGGAAAAAATTTTGAAACCGGGCCAAGTAGTGGTCGAGTGTGGAGCCGCTCCGGGTGCATGGACCCAAGTGATAGCGCAAAGAATCAACAGTGATGGGAAAGGTAAAGTGCTAACATTTTGAATTATTGACTTTAATAAATGATAGTTTAATGATTACAATACAATTACATTAATGGTGAAACGAATAGAGTTGGATAAAAAAATTGTAATAAGAGAAAAAACTACTACATATTATGCTTCCTTAGATTATACCGTGCTATAAATAGCTTTTTTACTTTAAGCCAAAACATGTATTCAGAAAATAGCTATTGCTATATTATAAATGCTCCTGAAACTACATCATCATCATCATAACATTGGGGTTTACACACTAGTAGTGAGCTGCAGCAATTAAATGTTTCTGGTTGCTTGTACCTCTATTATAAAACATTGTTATGTAGTGACCATCAATGGGAATTCGAATTTGAGTTGTTAGTTTCATTTGCATCTTCGGAGATTTTGAACCGGTATAAAGTTTCCGATACATCCTTCATATCTATAGGAGTACTAATGAGATTAGCTGGCTTAGCTTTCTCTTGGACTTCCTTATCGAATGCTTGAACATTCTCTTTATCAAACCACCAAGTATACCTAAAAGAATAACGGGGGATTTAAGCATGTCCGTCATAAGTTATTATAGTTTATAATTATTATAAATTACTATTATTCTAGATTTATGCTTTTAACTTACCTCGGTTTCTCTAAAAATACAGTTGCGTCCGGTTTTAGCATTCGCACCAATTCGCATCTCAATCCCAAAAATGAGTGGGTGGATAGGAATGCAACATCAAATATGTTAGCAAACTTGGACTTAACCCAGAGATTTTGACTGCTGCCAATGGGAAGTAACCAAATCATGAAATTTTGAAAGAACGCTGGTCTTCCATTTTCATTCGGTGGTGAGAGTATTGATAACATTTCTTGAATATTGTGGAATGCAATATCATAGGATTTCTTTTTGTACTGGTCGTTAGCCTTTTCTAGCATTGAAGCGTCTTCACAACTGATACCATATGGAATATAAGGACCAATTTCCATATCACCTGAGTATGTCGGCGAGTTATCACTAAGACCTATGAATATTGATGGTCGTTATTCGGTTAGCAAATACATAAGTGTGGACATTGGTTGGAGTATGTTAGTATACGTTCTAAAATCTAACCTTCATTTAAGGTGAGGTTTGGCTGTGAGTAGTCCGACTCATTTTCAACAAAAGCCATGCCAGTTTCACGCCACTTTTTATACTCCGTAGCGTGAACTATTTTGAGTTTAGGATCTTTCTCGATTAGCTTCATATTGTAGTCCCAATCAAATGCCCCTACTCGGCTGTCATACCTAGTACCCAGCGACGCCCGAAGTTGCTTATCCCTTGGTGTTGAAAAAAAATAGTTGATTGATTATTCACTTACATACAAATTCGTACTAACAAACTAACATATAAACAGTCACAATAAAATTACCAGGCCGTTGAGAAAGGCGTGCCAGAAGCAGCAGCGTCCCTCCAACGCTTTAAGTACTGATGTACGAGATCACGTTCTTTGAAGCGGAGTTCCTTGAATGTGATGTATGGCATCAACTTCCTTGCATGATCATCATCAGTCACTGCCCTGTAAACATATATAAATTACAAATACTTGTATCTAGCTGCTTGCGTATCAAATTGAAATAATTTAAGAGTTTAAAGTTATTATACATGATTAGCTCATCACAAATCTCCTTCACAATGCGTTTAGTTTGTGGCCGTATACAGAGATTCCCATGAAGCTCCATGAAGGCACAGACTTTTTCGTGAAGTCCTACTCTTGTCAGAGGTGCAAAAGCTAATTGCAAAAGGACTAGCTGGCGGGCATATATATTCATATGGCTCTCTGATATATAAAACTGCAAATACACAAATTTACCGTCATGTGCAACTTTCACATCATCACAACATCAACATGATATTTTTAAACATCTCTAAATACCTGCATCTCCAACCCATCATGTTTAGCCAAACCTTTGGCTATCGTTTGGAGAATGTGACGGGAATCAGACAATCCGTCAAAGTATACTTTTACAGCCTTCTTGGAATCCCCATTATTCCCAGGTGTAATATCTGTAATACATACATACAAAAAATACAGCAAGACTCATAATTTCCCAAATGATTTAAAAGACTGCAATGTTAAATTACCGATGAGGGAACTCAGGTCCATTGCTGGGGTGAAACCCCAATAGTTCAGGGCTCCGCGGCCACTAATGTAGTCAGTTACGTAACGATTCATATTATTTGCCGTTTTAGGAAGAGAAAAATAACTGAATTATTATTAGCGATTTCCCGAAATTTTGCTGAATACTGGTCTCTAACGTTGGCTGTAGTGGGGGTTGTCTTTTGCACCGATCGATAACTAAGAGAAGAGATCTAGGAAAATCATATAAAACACATATAATCAATTATATTAAATGGTTTAAAATGACAAAGATATCAACTACAAAGCTACATTACATATAATTATTATAAACACTACGAAACTATTATTATTAATTAACTGACTGTAACCCCTCACCAACTAAAAAATCATAATCAATCAAACATGTAATGAACGTAACAATCGCTCTACTCAAATTTGTAAATACCTTTTTAAAACTTGTTCGAAAGCGTAGCCCAAGAAGCTGTCACAGCCAACAGCTGTGCTGCATGTAATTCTTTTATCGATATAAGTATATCCCTAAATCCCTACAAATACAACTACTATCACAAACCTTTAAAGTGTGTTGTTCTAATATTTAACTTATTATAAATTATAATTAAAAAACGTTAGCAGAAGAGCCTCAAAACTCATATTTTGAAATATATATATACTTTTTCCAGCTTTCATTCCTTTCCTTGTCTTTTGGCAAAAATACAACCAAAACGACAAAAATGGACCAACAACGCTGCTGAATAAATTTTTGTAGGCAACCTTTTGCTACTCTCTCCTCTGTCCTCCTCTGTTCACACAGTTCACACAAAGTATAACACAAATCACGCAAAAATAATATTCATCTTCTGGATATTGTTGTGTGTTGTTCACTATTCACACTATTTTTTTTTGCACACACATTTAACACACACACACACACTATATATGTGCATCTCCATGGGCATCCTATATACCTTATCTAGTCTCCTATCGCATATCGTATCGTCGTTCTCGTCGTGCGCGTTTAGTTTAGTTTAGAGAACCACCGTGTGCTTGCTTGCTTGCTTGCTAATAAATACAGAAACTGGTTGGATAATATGTATGCCATGCCATGTGCTATGCATTCGCATTTCGCATACATATAATATTATACACTTTTTTAGTTCTAATTTTTTATGTATATACATATTAAGTATGTATATATATTATTCCTCATTGTTCGCATCGCAGTTCGCAGTTCGCAACAAGAGGATCGGATGGATGGATGGATGATGCTTTTTTTTGTTTCTGTGTGAGTGAGTGAAGCTGTGCTGTGTGCTTGCTTGCTTGCTTGTCTCCCCTTGTGTGTGTGTGTGCAGCTCACTCAGCTCCTGTCATTTTTCATTTTCGTGCGTACCACTTGGGTCTTTCTGCTCACCGATGCTTTGTGAGGAGAGCACTTACTGCGCGTCGTGAAGCGAGATGATGATTTTATGATTTATCCTGGAGAAGAGAAACAAACGCTTGTGGAGTTGTGGATTAAACCACACTGCTGGAAAAGGGTTTTTTGCAATATGAGTCAACCGACCGAACTATATTATTGTTGAAACAATAATTTTTTAAGAAGGAAATACCTATCTTAATGTGTGCAGTAGTGTGCGTGTGCACAGAGCATGTAATAAATGTGTTGTATTGTACTTTATGTTGATGATGATGTTGTTGTTGTAGTTGTGAAAAAGAGAACTGGAATCGTGATTGGAATAGACCTGCTTCCAATTGCACCGCTGGATGGAGCAATATTCCTGGATGGATGTGATTTCACAAAGTCGGAAACTCTCCAGAAAATCAAGGGGATTGTGATGGAGAAGAAGTCTAGGTTGGGGTTGTTGGAACGGAGTCAAAACTCCAAGAGAGCTATGAAGATGGGGGATGATCCCACCAGTGAAGATGCTAATAATACACCTTTTCCAATAATTGCAGCAACGGAAAGTGGGAATGGGGGAAATGAAAAGGGTGCGTTGATTGATGTGGTGTTGAGCGATATGGCTCCGAATGCAACTGGACAGCGTGATACGGATCATCCAAGAATTATAAAGTTGGTGGAAAGTGCGTTAATGTTTGCAATACAAAATGGTCGACAAGGAGGGCACTTCTTGGCAAAGGTTTGGGATGGAAGTGAAGTGCAGAGAGTGGAAAGTTGTATAGCGAAATATTACGATAAAGTTTGTAGACATAAACCTCCAAGTAGTCGGAGGGATTCTTCGGAAATTTTCATTTTGGGAAAGTTTAAAAAGTAGAGAAGAAATTTCAAAAATAAAAGTTAGGCTATTATGGAATAGAATATTATCAAGGATGGCACATTTATGCACATTTATAGACTACCATATACACGTTGAATATTATATAAGTTGTTATTTGCTCATGCATGTAATATAATGCTCGTGGTAGACGTGTTACCCTCTCTGCTAAAAAGTTATGCATTTCATTTCATAAAATTATTAAATATAAAATTGTTAAGTATAAAATTGTTGATCATTCCTCGGTCGGTCTTGTGATTTTCTAAGTATTCTTTAAACGATTTCAGCAGTTAGAAAAGGCCTGAATATGATAATAATATTTTTTTTCTGATTTGCTCAAATGCATGCTGAGTAATTAAGTGTAAATCCAATATCATAAATCATTATGACAGAAGATATATCTAGATTCACATTAGATAAGATGAAATGTGGGCATGGAATACCTATGTGAGAAGTCTGCATGAAGGATTTTTGCTAACTACGGAACGCGTGAAATACAATGTATTTTTGAGTGTAATTTTAAATAACGATCATTAAATGTAATTCCTACCGGAAATTACTTAAATATAAGTTTGAACGCCGTTTTCGAGCACATCAGCTCTGTTATTATCATCACCCATACACTTTAATCATATGAACTACAGAAATGCGATAACGCAGTCTCGAGCATTAGCCGTTTTGGAAGTTAAATAATAACATAATTTAGGAATCCAAGTGCCATTGAAACTAAATATTCGGTAAACTTGTCACCTCTACGCGTATATAATCACCAAGCTCTTCACCTCACCCTCCTGTAATGTGCAAAATGTTTGTAATTGAATATTATGTATCCATTCACCATTGTACAAAATTATGTATTAACAAGAACGCCCATGATGTGATTCTAGATCAAATCTGTTCTGCATGAGAATTCTAAATACAAAAAATAAACAGTAATTTAGTAATCTTCAAGCATGAAACTACTTCAAAGTGCTGATAATTATGATTGTCGTATACGGTAATTATTCCTAATACATATGACATAAATCTACATCAAGATATGATGTCACAAAGGTGTAGGTACTCAATTCATGCTCAAATCATCGCATCGTTTGCATTGCACAAACTTGGATACGGACAGACTTGGATAGGGGATGATAGATGCGTTATGCGTTTAACCTTACGCTACTCACCCTCGCCACTGCCTGACAGGTATACTCATTATACTCAATCTTCCTTCCGCTACTATTGTTTATGCATGAACAAATTGGAGAAAAACAACGTTGAAGGTAAAGCATTGTCCTAACTCTTTACATTTTCTTTTTACCTATATCGCGTAGAAGTATCTTGAAGTATACCATAGAACAACAGCTAAATTGATTCAATTTCAATTCCAAACAATACTAAATAGAACCATGAGATAATAATAAAAAGCATCGAATCTGGAAACGCTCAAATAACCACTTTTTATGTAAAAATAAATGCATGAATGTGGTGTGAACAGGAACAGGGCGAGCGTTTAGTTAAACTAATTTTAGCCTGCGTTGGGTTAAATGTTAAATATTATGTTTACTATTATTATTTTCTGCAAAAACTGCGTTACTTTCCTAAATTGTTCCTTGCATGAATAGGTACATATAGCACTACTCCCACTTGAGGACGACAACCTTTAATCCTTACTTTTTCAGAACGCCTTTGCTGATCTCCCAATGTAATGCACGGCGTGCCTTTATTCTGCAGATGCCACTAAAGGATGGGAGCGTGGCTATTTTTAGAGAATGAAGGGATGCGAACTGTCCAAGTACTGACTACATCATATCATATGTAATATAGGTATATACGACAAATACATGAATGCCAGAATCCAATCTCTTCAGTAACTGCTACTGACTGTGTGCATTTTTGACACTTACTAGCGGTCCCATGTGTATAAAAACTGCAATACATTACTCACTGCTCATCTATGCATTAGTACGACGTGTTTTATGTCCTTCTTCCTTATAATTTATAAAACTGGGACCAAGTCTTAAGTACTCGTAGGTATATAATTCTGATTCAGATTGATAGAATGTCTATGGCGTCTATGATTTAGCAGAGTGACCAGCATGACTGAAGCAAAATATTTAAATAAACCTTCGGGCGTTTAGAAAGCTTATTTCGTAAGTGTCTTCTCTCCCATCAACAAGAACGTCTTCGGCAGCGGCACACATTTATGCGAAGATACCGTTAGGACTTTTCATTTATTTACTCTTTTAGCCAGAGGCTATTAGTTGCCTGACTTCTAAAAAAAGACTTTTCAATTTGAGGACACCACTAGAAAGTATTTTGCATTACGGTTTCAGACTGACAATAAATATTTTGTGTTGTGTCTGTTTGTGCAATATTTTTACAAACTTGTCTTAATTTTTCTTACAAAAATGCGTAGTCTAATTCATAAACCAGTTGTAGCTCTAGTTCACATATACAAGGCACTTGAAGCCGTTTTAATCAGATTGTTTCTAACTCGATTTGAGAGGATAATTAAGAAAGTGTACAAGCGGGGTGGTATTACAATCAACGGAAGTAAGCCATGGGATATCAAAGTCCACAACAAGGAGTTTTATGCCCGTGTGGCCAATAACGCACCCCTTGGTTTAGGGGAGACATACATGGAAGGGATGTGGGATTGTGACGATATAGTCGAGCTGTGTCGCCGAACCATGAAGCACGGGGTGTACAGATTTTACATGAACCCTTGGAACCGATTCTTGAATTTTTTGGAACTTTACTTTTTCAATCTTCAGACCAAGACGAAGGCTTGGGAAGTTGGACAAAAGCATTATGACACAGGTTTGTCCTTTGTTTCTTTAATGACTGACATGAGATGACATTATTGACATGATCGTTTTCCTTTCGTTTTTCACTTCCAGGCAATGATCTGTTTGAGTCATTTCTCGACCCTGCCATGAACTATAGTTGTGGCTATTGGCGTACCGCAACTGACTTAACTCAAGCTCAACAAGATAAGATGGATCTCATCGCTAAAAAACTGATGCTGAAGCCAGGTATGAAGGTACTCGACATTGGATGCGGATGGGGAGGTTTGTGCAAGCACCTTGCAAAAAACTATGGCGTTTCTGTCGTCGGCATTACAATTTCGAAAGAGGGAGCCCGCTACGCTCAGGAGATTTGTGCCGGACTAGACGTTGATATTCGACTAGTGGATTACCGCGATTTAAATGAAGATTTTGACCGAATTGTCTCCGTCGGCATGTTCGAGCATGTTGGGCATAACAACTACAAAGACTTCTTTGACACTGCTCACCGTTGCTTGAAAGAAGATGGGATTTTCCTTTTGCATACAATCGGTGTGGGTCATCATGACATCCCACTGACAGAACCTTGGTTTCACACATACATATTCCCAAATGGAATACTCCCGTACTACAAGCACATTACGGAGCATATTGAAAAGAAATTTATTATTGAGGATTGGCAAAATTTTGGGAATGACTACAGCAAAACTCTCCTAGCATGGTATGACAATTTTATCAAAAGCTGGCCAAAACTGGAGAGCAAGTATGGGGACAAGTTTTTTCGCATGTGGTCGTACTACTTACAATTCTCGGCTGGGTCTTTCCAGTCAAGAAAGTTTCAACTGTGGCAAGTTGTATTAAGCAAGAATGGAATTGAAGGTGGGTACTACGCTGCTCGCTGATTTTAATAATTCGAGCCATTTACAGGACTAATAGTTGGTACTACGTATTTCCAGAGTATTACATTTTATTTTTTAATCTTTTTTTATAGCTAAGCACATTTTATTTTTTTAAACACAATAATTCTTAATACTGTAGTTTTATTGTAGTGTTGAATAGGACTGGGTCTGGAAGCTCAGTTACATTATGAACTGTATGCAGTGCAGAACCTGTTTTAAAAAATCATTACTACCTATATTCCAAGTTATGCAATATCATCAAGCAAATAATAAGCCAATAATAATTTCCTCTGGGCAAACTGCTTGCTTCCAGCCACGCAGATGAATCAGGTTTACTTTTAACCATGAAACCTCTCGATGTCGTCCGAATAAGCGTATAGTAGTATTCCCATCATGGAAGTACGACAAAATAATTTTCAAAATGAATAACTACTTTCTTAGGCTTCGTTCTATTATGTTTTTATAATGATTACATCAAGATTGTATATTCCTCACATTCGTCAGTGGTTTTAATTTTCATAGATCAAATCCGACTTCGATATGTAAGCGTGTTTGCGAAACGCATCTGTTAACGCAAGTTAAGAATGTAGGACTGATATTATGCTTTGCGTGTCACCAAAATTGGTATTTTTGTATCCGATGACTCAAAAAAAACACTCGCTGTGTTGTAATTGTCTAGCTGAACGCTTGTAGAAGAATTGTTACAAGAATAAACATTTTTACTCCTCGTTAATGCTCTAGTATAAAATTATGCTTGAAGTTAGCGCATTCAAATTGTCCTCATACTCATCACTAACTTTGTATATAAATATTTTGAACAATACAAGCTCACGGGGTTGGACTTAACGTCAACCTCCTACTCCTTCCTAATACGTTATATAACCAACTCTTCCAACTGCAACTGCCTTAATCATCATCATATTTCATACCGACCGAAGCATGTTCATTTCCCCTACACCACATGCATTTTTGAAGATGATCAGAGTGTGATCATGACCGTGCCGTGTGGCTGACAACCAAAGTCAAGAAAGGGGAACCTTTATACCTTGAGTCAGGGTGAGTCGAGCGAGTGATGTGTTACGTATAGAGATAATTGGAATCTTGATAGTAGATTTTGGACATAAATCGCATACCCAACATGAGCAAGGAAAAAGAATTAACATGGGAAATACTTTCCACTTTCGAAACTGCTTCCGCTACCATTCCAGGCCTTCCAGGCAAAACATGCCAAATTGTACATTAGTAAGCAGGTAATAGAAGCAAGAGATGAATTTATGAAAGAGTGAATTATTCGACAAACAATGCAGTTCGCAAACTTTTCCAATGTGTGGATGTATTATAATGCATGTGATTTGTGTAAATGTGATGGTATGCTGTTCTAGGTAGATTTTGTTGGGGTTTTAATGGAGGTCACAGTGCGTCAATGTACAACTTTAATTGATTGTACATATAGGTATATGCATGCTGTCTACTGTCTACTAATTGTAAGACGTTCCTAGTGGTTTTGCAATTTGTTGTACCAAACGAGTGTATTGTGGATTTAAGTCTCAATCATATCTACAGATAAAACATACTATTCAGTATGTACTAACTAACATAATATACAATACCCTTCCATTTGTCATGTCCAGCGATATGAGACCGGTCATATAAATCTGTACAAAGCTAGCCAATGAAATAAATGACATTCACGCACATGACGCACATTTTTCATTTTTTACAATAAAATATCTAACAATTCCAACGGGTAGGGGAAATGAAACATTCAAAAAATGCAATGGATAAAAACAGTATTTTGATTGATACATGGAAAGGGGGTGTATATACGGAGTCAAATTGTATTTTTTGCATCATGATTTGACCATTACTGACAATCAGATTTTTTATTGCGTATTTACTCATAGACATGACTTTGGTTTTACGAAAACAGTCATCGACTCGACTTGAGAGGCGTTATTAGCCTTGAAAAGTTGAAACTAAACCGAAATTTTTGCGGTGAACATAAAATTAATAATTTTTGGAAACGGATCTTTTGAAGAATACAGAATACATTAGATGACCACTCTGGTTTGTAGACTTGATGACCATGATCACATACAGCCATTGACATACACTGCCACACTGCCTAACATCAAATTCCATTCTTCGATTGAAATCTCTTGCAGTATTGAAATAAGCAAGAAGAGAAAAGAAAATGAGGAGTGCGAAAAGATAGCATTTGAATCACAAATATTAGTCCAATTATTCTTTCTTATACCTGTATTTCATTCGCACTCTATGCATGTATGTGCTGAAATGTTTGGCCATTTTATTACAAAATATATATTAAGTATATTTCTTCAAATCCTGGACGAATATCAGGTATGATAATCAGCAATATGATGAGTAGAAATAGTAGAATGTAATCAACTCGAACTCTACTCAAATAGGCATTCTTTTAAGCCCACGAAAGTGCAATTTCAGTTGCTGATGGTAGATTCGAGATCTTGGCAAAAGTGGCTGCAAAACTTGCAAACCAATCACGACACGACTCAACAATAAGAATGTTAGACGAGCTGACAAGAAGCATATACCTATCATTACTGCCCTATATATTATTTTACTGACTGAAGAGCATCATTCTTACCGCAAAACTGAAGATGCTCAATTTTAGTTTTCTTGTTGTTGTCCGAAATACATGAAAATGTGAAGATGATCTTTTGGCAAAGATCATTGAATACATAATAGGCAGGCATAATAGCAGGTAAATATAAAGTCAAGGATGGATCTTGTAAATCCAGTCTGGAACTGGAAATGCCACAGGCGTATTTTTTGCTATGCGTTATCAAATTGGAAACGCAGGATTGGTTCGCAACAAGGGTTGTTGAATGCCTAAGGTCTATATCCCTATACATAATCCTTTCAACTGTCCATCGATTTCTATCCATTGCCCTATGCTTAAAGATCACACAATCCATAGTGTTAGAGAGGCAATAATTTCACAGTATTCAAAAATAAAGCCGGTTCGACCTAAAACCTGCAATTGACAACTTGATGACGTTCAATGATTATCCAAACTAATGTAGGCTGGCTGGAAAGACTGCTTTGAGCGTTGGCATTTAACAACGAAAAATGTTGTACCAAACTCGTACATTGTTTAGGTTGTGGTGGTAGTGCTTGGTTTTGCTGTTGATCTCGATCTCACATAAATAACCATTGTGAAAATGGATGACATGAATACGTATGCCAGTTATTATGCAATCTTCTGGAAAATTTTTTGACCGTTCCTTTCTATTTTTTCTCGAAAGTTGAAGATGATGCGGTTTCCACCACGTAGTCCGCGTTGGCTCACCCCTCACTACTCTTAAAAACTTGAACCCGCACGAAGACGATTGAAGATGACCACCTCACGAACTATTTTTTTGCCTTGTATTATACCTCATTTATTTTAGAGGGTGGAGCAACTTCCAGGTTTCGGTATATAAGCATCATCATCAGCCCTGTTTCAGCATCAAAAGTGATTTCGCAGTTGCAATCTGACGCACTTTTAGCTCTCAAGCAAACCACAAACCCAAAACCTTCAACATGTCTCGCCTTGTAAGTTTCTAATTCTCATTAACCAAGATCAACCCGGATTTGATTAAAAATTTCACAAATTTCCAAGCAGAATTTCTAACTCAATCCAAATTTTCTTTGAAATTCTAGTTCGCTCTCCTTGTCTTGGTAGCCATCTTCGCTGCCGCCACCGCCCAATACTACTACCCAGGTTATGGTTACGGACTCGGATACACCAGCTACGGATATGGATACCCAGCCTACACCACCTACGGATACAACTATGCCTACCCATCTTATGGTTACTACTTGAAGAAGTAAATTAGTTTACAATTTTCTTTAATGTAACGGCCAGAGATTTTTCTTCCTTGCTCCTGTGTATCTCTCATTTTTGACCAATGATTGGCTATAGCCTGATTATAGTTTTAAAAGTTAGTTCCAAGCTGAAACTTTGTGGATTTCACATGCTTCTCAAAGGCTGATTTTTACTAGCTGTAGTCTACTCTGGAAGCGACATTAGGTCCTTCCAAAATCAAAATTTTAAAAATAAACTCGCGTTTACTAAAAAGTACTACAACGCTTGTACGGGGATTTTCTCTACTGCATATATATTTTTATCCTATCATTATTAGACGGCATAAAATATTTACTTACCTATGATCATGCACTGCTTCCAGTATATCTTCACCAATCGAGATCTTTAACTATATCATAATAATAATAACAATGGCTCAATCAAAATTTGACTTCACATACACCAAACCGCAACAATCCATACAAAAATCAGAGGAACACCACGATTGACAATATGTAGGTAGTTGAAACAAGTATCCTACAATTTCGATTCAAAACCACTGCAGCTTAATATCTTTCATGAATTTGCAATCCAATTATTGCGAGTCTGATAATATTTATGTCCAGAGTTCAATTCGGAGACTCTAGGTACACTACTACTCACAGTCTTGTCAGTAGTATATTACGGCAATGAGAACCTGAAACACTACGGCCAGTTTATCTATGAGTACTTTTAAGTATATATTGTATTCAAAACAACGTGTAATTGGGAACGACGTAATGTTCGTATAAAAATCAATATCGATCAATGAGAATTTGGACAACTGAAACCTTTCTTTGGCTCTCTACTTTTTCGCAACTTTAAAATAAATTTGCTTTCCCATTCTCCACTGCTCATTTAAAAATAGCATCTGACCTGGAATCCGTTTTTTACATGGGCTTTTATTTTTGTATGATTATGATTTTGGAAATGTGGACAAGTTTGCTGACTGTGAGAAATGGTAAAATAAGAAAAAAAAATATTGACTTGAGTGAGACTTGTGTAATACTACGTATTTCTCCGGAGATAGCACAATTTTTACGGGTGGCCTTACCGTAAAAGGAAGAACGAAGTCCACCGAGTAAGCTGTCACTTTTCTTTTTAAAATTTGAATATGTAAAAAATGGGAATCTCCACTGAGCTACTCTTTTGTACTTTCTGAATTGCATGCACTATTATACAAAAGGTATTCTTGAAATTATAGGTTCATACTTTTATGTATCAATTTATGATTTGGATTATTATAGGTATATTATATATACAAGGTATATTTTATTCCAGTATAGTGTGGAAAAGGTGAATAAGAGAGAATGAAGTAAATTGTTCATTCACTGGATGATTCGACGATCATCACACAGCTAGCTAATCAGATAAACTGCGTCGTATGGAAATTAATCCTATTTAAATGTATGAATTCAAAATAAATTCAACTGAAAAACGTGATTTGATAAATTACTGAGTTCAATAATCCTAGTTTCGATGTGTGGTTTGTGGTATTAATAATGTAGAATGGGTATGTGGACTATGTAGAGTATATTATTGTACGCAAAGCTGGGTAATAAAGATCATACACCATATCTCTCTAGTCTCCACACACACAGAGTTGCGGTGTGTCCCTATATATTTTTACAGAAACGAAGAGAAACACGCAGCATTTAGCAGCTGCTATTCTTAAAAGAGTGTATGATTTTATACATGGAATTTTTAAAGCTTTTATGGATTTTTGAACATGACCACTCCACACTGGGTTTAGTTGCTCTAAAAGAAATCCAGAGATCCCAAAATCGTAGATCTAGTTGTGTTGGCTTGGGTTTGTGTAGCAAGCTTGCTCTACTGCTGCTTCGATACATTCTCTGAAAAAAATGCTATTTCATTCTGCACATCACGCTTAAGTTTAGCTTGGCTCAAAATTCAGATCCAGTTGCTGGGTATTTTATACTAAAGTTGAACATACATACATCCGATTACCCTACCTAGAAACATTTTCTTGTCGGCTATACACACAGAAAGAGATTCTGAGAGATTTCGGTTTCATGTGAGACTTTTCATTACATGCTACTCGCTGCAAATGCACAATATTACGGAATGGGAGAAAATTGTCAGCAACTACAATATAACTTTTATTACCTGCATAAAATCTCTTCAGTTATAAGTTTCACTCAGCTTCAATTAGTCGTGCAATCTTATCCAGGAGAACATCAATGCGACAATAAGTATAGTCATTGCTGATCAATTGTTGACAGTTTAATGGGTAATGCTAATGCTTTAGATGGAATCTATCAATCGCAGACTCATGTAAATGAAGATGGTTGTATTTTTGGAAACTGACTCACAAATAAATAGTAGTTGACCTTGAGGGTAATAGAAATGGAACTGCGTGAGAGATTAAATCCAGAGAGTACTCGTTGATTGTATCTTTCCACATTTGCATTAGCAATATAGCGAAAAAGAATGTCATCCACACTTGCAACCCCCCACCCAACCGATTGCTTCGTCATTTAGTGGTTTGAAACAAGTCCCATGATACCTATTTACTCAAACCACCTGTTTAGCATAATATGTGAAGGGGGTAAGAATTTTTTCAATAGCATAAAATTATAATATTTTTAGAAACGCATCTTCGTGCACCTATGGCTTTCTTGCCTTGACCCGCAGCGCGCAGTAATGATCAATGAAATTAACTGCACTTTAACGTAGACTGCATCACATGTATACTCAACAATTGAGTGAGACTTTAATATTCGCGAATCATATTGCATTTACAGTATAGTAAGTAGCTTTACTACCACTAAATTGACACAAGGGAATACCATATTCTTAACCAAAACAGGCTATTATCGTATTATAGTTAAAATTAT
>JAANSN010002194.1:0-25884 GCA_036850665.1 Dicranocentrus wangi | reverse complement strand
TGCTTGTTGGAGACGGACACATATGTAATATAAGTAGTTTGATGTTCATGGTATCCATATTATTTCCAATTAAGTGTTATCACATCGCATAAAAATGCTCATGTCGCAGAAATAATTTATTAAAACAAAGTATATGCAATAGTCCCACATGGAGCCAAGAATGTTTTTGACATGCGGCAACTTGGTTTGATAAAACTTGGCTCCAGGCAAATCATTATTCTGGAAACAACTTTTTTGTGGAGTAATTTAATAAGTAACTCATTAAGTGCTTTCTACTTACAAAATGAAGGTAGATTTATTAAAATATAATATGCTTTAAATTAAAGAGTAGTTTGGTTGTTATGTTTGGCTGCTCTTCCTCTGAAAATTAATGGGATTCTCCGAGACACTAACCACTTGTAAATTTTAGGTTAAATAAAAAAATTATTTATTAAATTGGCTAAAATATGAGTAGTAAGAAATCCTCGATTTAGGCATGTACTATATCATTTATAATCTTGTTGTTGGGAGACGAATAGCCTCTGTGACCATCCCTACTCAGTGTGCAACAACAGTAAAAATTTACACTTGGGATATTGGAACTATATTGTCCTGAGGTTGGATCTGAACAAAATACTTGCAAAATACTTAATGATTTGATTGAAGACTTCTCCAGTTTGTAATTAGCCAGCATGGCACGACTCATCATTTCCTTTTTCGGCAATAAAGTGAATCGCCCAATTCCAAATTCTCACACAGTCAATATAATTTTAAAAAAAGTGTTGCAAGTCAAACAAAGTATTTATAAAATAACTCAAAATCTTAGATGCTTCCGAATTACGTGAATGCAATGCTGGGATAAGATTAAATAGTTCGATGATCGATCGAGCAAATCAAAAGGCGAAAGGGCGCAATTGCACAGACACTCAACGTAGTCAGCTTTTTTGTCGACCGGGGGTTGGCTGAATGCGTTTGGGGCAACTGGAGTTCCTTTCCTGTTTATAAACGTTTTGTTTTCTTAAGAAATATTTGCTTTCAGCGACTTCAACCTGGACGTAACTAACCAGAATTTTAAATGCTCGGCTAGTTGGAGACTCCATTCTTGTAGTGAAAAGATTACAGTCTTCCACTTTGTCAACTTTGTTAATAGTTTTCATCGTACCACCACATAAGCATTATTTGCATAATTTCGCCCGCCACGGGACTAGGCAAGCAAGCTGAGTTGACAGCATTACCATTATATTTTATGCATGATAAGAGTTCCCAAAAAAGAACTCCCATTTAAATTTAAGGATTCGTTTGAATATCACGACTCCAACCCGCAATGTATGTAATAAGTAGGAAAAATAACGATTCAGTGAGAACTCAGGGAAATTCATATTTTTTTGAAGAAATTAGTGTACTGTAAATATGAGGACATGTTTGGATGCATACCTATTATTACCCAGGAAAAAGTTTTTCGCAATGCCTTCTGTACTATATTTTATTACTAAATATATTTAATTCAGCATTTCCATGGGATACATATAATTACAGCATCTTACATTTAGCATAAAACAAAATCCTTGTTTGTCATTAATCTACCTACAATATTGGTAATATATAGTTGGGAGTTGGATGCCATAATTTATAATACTAGTAGTCATGTGACTTTAAAATTCATTTTAAAAGGAGCAGATTTGCAGTTTGCGTGGAGGCAAACCCTTGGGTAATCAGCGGCGTATTATTCTCAACAAAGTTGCCAGCCCCAAAATTTATTCTCACCTTCCTGCAGGATCTGACAAACTTGGCAAGGTAGCTACTCTTTTTCAGTTTACCCAGTTTCCACTCTACTTTTATGGATTATGTCCACACGTCCGCCATACACTGAACGATGCAAATGTAAGCCATGGATATTATAGCTGCAATCCCCGCCATGAATAGAACGAATGGCGGATTTGACGAATCCAGTTGGGCCAATGTAAATAATGACCCTATTTCGCATAGCAACAGGGTTATAATTACAACGCCACTTACCGACACTTGATGAATGGAGTTGAACTCGTTGCAGAGGAGTTGTGTCTTGCGAAATTGAATCCCGTTAAAATCCTGTCGCACAGATTTAAGGAATCGGCGTATGGTAAGGGGGACGATTATGAGTGTGGATATTACGACGATCATAATGTTGGCCCCCAATGCCGTAATGAACCAGTTGCTGAGGTGCGTAGCGGTGGATGCATCTGCAATCCCCGCCATGAATAGAACGAATGGCGGATTTGACGAATCCAGTTGGGCCAATGTAAATAATGACCCTATTTCGCATAGCAAGAGGGTAATAATTACAACGCCAGTTACTGACACTTGATGAATGGAGTTGAACTCGTTGCAGAGGAGTTGTATCTTGCGAAATTGAATCCCGTTAAAATCCTTTCGCACAGATTTGAGGAATCGGCGTATGGTAAGGGGGACGATTATGAGTGTGGATATTACGACGATCATAATGTTGGCCCCCAATGCCGTAATGAACCAGTTGCTGAGGTGCGTAGCGGTGGATGCAACAACGTAACCGTACCAACTCCAATCCCTTCTGGCGTTACTACATTCTGGTGTTATCCATCTCATGGGACTCCCTGAGAAACATGGAAGCATAAAATGCACAAAGACAGGATACGGAAGCACTAGGACCCACCTAGCCGCCATAAATCCGTAGGTTATCAGAACCGTCGCGAACGTTTCTTTCTGGTCTAGCTCTTCTTCCCTTTGGAAAAACCGAACACGTTTGCTATACAGTAGTTGGTTCGCTGTGCCCTGTCGCACAGGATTTACTAGAGAATTTAAAATAAAATCAATCGTTTCAACCACTGACAACTTGGAGAGTGGAGTAAGTTATTATTCTTGCTGAAAAGTAGGCTTGAAAAGTAGCTTACCTTGGTTACAAGCCTCAGCTTCAAGCACAATTGCATTAAGGAATTTGATAAAGTCGACCCGTTTGACGTTGTACGCCATTGCGACGCTCAGGGACAGCATTAACATTACAGAAAAAATGTACTAAATGCCGTTCCCGTCTTTGTATCTGGAGGGTCTTGGTTCACGCGCTGGATGGTCACAATAGCCAGCAGACAGGTAAACAAAGTACCACTTAAAATACCAGTAAGCCGTTGGCGGTCTGGCATTGCCGTTGTGAATTGTTGAACCTCTGGATCCCATGTAAACTGAAAAAGTCCCAGGCCATTGGCCAGTCGGAGGTGTTTTGTATACGACGGGAGTAAATATTTTGAGGAGAACATGATATATCTGTTGGAGAAAGTAACTGTTGGAGGGGATATACACTGTTCTCGTATCCAAACGAATACTAAATTTGTGGACCAAATATATGATTTAATATGTGGCACACGAGACAGACCAACTGGTTATAAATCCTTAACGACATATATTATATATATGCAATGACTGCCGACCATTAAGCTTTGTCTTTATAATTAAAATATCGAGGTAGAGGTAAACTCAATGCTAGCGATAATGACTATTATAATAACTATACACTGTTCTCGCATCCAAACGAATACTAAATTTGTGGACCAAATATATTATTTAATATGTGGCATACGAGACAGACCAACTGGTTATAAATCCTTAATGACATATATTATATATATATGCAATGACTGCCGACCATTAAGCTTTGTCTTTAATTAAACTATCGAGGTAGAGGTACTAGAGGTAAACTCAATGCTAGCGATAATGACTATTATAATAACGCATTTTCTCGATTAAGCACAAACAAGCAATTGATAGCCAAAGTAATGACTTCCACACAAACAAGCAGACTATGCGTGGGTTTGGTTGGTCTAAGCTTGACTTCGACGCTGAGGATCCTTGCTACACTTCTCTCTCTCAGTAATTACTCTCTGTCTCTTTTGAGAGAATAATTGCAGTGGACAAGTGTACAATTAATTGGCCTTGGGACAGGTAATATTCAGCTACATAAACTTGGTCTTTGTGGTTTCTATCTAATATATAACTAATTATAAACAGAGTCAGAGCGATGAAGCGTACTAATGCGGAATTATATTATATGCCAAAAAAAAGTCTGAATTTAAATTAGGCAATAAACACAGACAGAATTGTTATTTGCTATATATCTACAAATACCAATCATGATAGATATTATATAAAAATATAAGTATATATAGCAGTCTGGATTAATACTGGTTGGAAGTTAAGCTAGCCACTCACTCAAACAAAAAGAATGCAATGAAATCATAATGACACCCCTACTGCATATACGTATTAAATATTTGACCTCCACAGAAAACAATAAATGGCCAGTAGCTATTAGAAAATCAATTAGAAGAAAGTTTGCATTACAGCCTCTTATTAACAGGTTTTTAAATATTAGCTTAATTTAAGCCAAGGTTTGGTCTATGCTTGGGTATATGACGTTGACATTTACTGGTGCCTATTTTTCAGATCGTGTTGACAAAATGAAATTGACGTTGACGTTGACGATTCCATGATGCCATTGTTATGTCAACATTACCACTTTTATGCTTCCAATTATGTCCTAGTTAAGATGATAATCCCAGAGAAACGGCAGACGAGAAATTTAAGCAGTTATGATCGAAATAAAATAACGTATATAATATAAATGCTTTTAATAGGTATACACGGCATGATGCCCATCATGCTCGATCGTATAATCAATCATTACTATTTAACGTACCTATATTTTCGCAAAATTTAACTGTATTTACAGTAGTACTGCAAGTCATATCTCTATCCACATAATTGACTAATTTGTCTATCGTTCCTCTTGTTTTTCATTTTAAAAGTAGCAGATTTGCAGTTTGCGTCGAGGCAAACCCTTGCGTAATCAGCGGCGTATCATTCTCTACAAAATTACCAGCCCCAAAATTAATTCTCACCGGTCTGCACGACTTTTGAAACTTGGCAAGGTACCTACTCTTCTGCCGTTGCTTACCCAGTGACCACGCTACTTTTATGGATTCTATCCACACGTCCGCCATACACTGAACGATGCAAATAGAGCTCGGATCAGGCCTGCTCAGGCCGAATTTCTCAGGCCAGGTCAGGCACCGGCAGGCTGAGGCATCGCAGGCCAGGCTCTATTCAGGCAATGGCTGGAAAAAAAATTTCAGGCAGGGCTCAGGGCCTGCCTGATTTTGCCTGAATGCCTGATATTTCTGGCGGGAATATTTAAGTCAATATATTAGCATATATTGTTGGACATTACACACACAACAAAGCCAGTAATGCTATTTTGAATCTAAATTGACGACATTACCCGTTTTGATTTTTAATTTAGTCTAGATTTTAGTAGTCAAACCGCGATCGTACTAATTTTGTTTTGCATATATTGCAGAAATTTACACTTTCTGCATGTTTTCATAGGAATTTAGGAGGAAAACAAGTTACAACTGACATTTTTAAGTACATTATCATTCAAAGAGTTTAGATAAGCTGAGAAATTTCGAATTTATATGTAAAAAACTACATGTAACGCGTTATGTTTTGGCCTGAAAGGGCCTGAACTTTTGACCCTCAGGCTCAGGCCGACACCTGTCAGGCAGGCTATTTTCAGGTCAGGCGAAATTTGTCTCAAGTCATTCCAGGCCGTTGGCCTGCCTGGCCTTGCCTGACCTGGCCTGAAAGCCTGCAGGCATGCAAGCCTGATCCGAGCTCTAGTGTGGATGACTGGAATCCCAAATGAATTGGAAGGATTCACCAACTTGGAAGAGGTCAATTGGTCACCCAACGAGGATTTTTACTTGGACGACGACTCTCCACTGGTGGACATGCCCCCATGGCCCTTGTTGCGACTAAGTTTGTACGCCGATGAGATAGTTCGTTTAGGTGATGTGGTGGAATGCGTAGAAAGATTCAAAGAAACATTGACCTCGCTTAAGATTCACGACGACTGGTTAGAAGAGGATGACGAAGATGTACAGTGGAGACTTGACTTGCCACAGTTGAAGGAGCTGAAAGTTCCACTCCGTCAACGGAATTTTTATCTTTTGGCAAATCTGATTAATTTGGAAGCCCTCCATGTAGCCAAGGAGGACGAAGTGACCAGTAACGAAGAATCGAAACAACTTGCTGAAGATTTCGAGAAAGATATGATGGAATTCAAAGTATGGGAGTCGCTTCCAAATTTAACAAAAGTGAAGCTGACGGCATACCAGGAGGGCGGGGAGGACTTTTACAAAGTATATTCCCGGGAGAACCACTAACGGCGAATCAATATGTAATGTTAAGGTTTGCAGATTAGCACAATTGGAGTACGTGTAAGTCATTGGGTAACACATTGACACATTGGATTTTGTAGTCAAATTAAATTGTTGCTAGAATGTTAGAATGAATGTTTGCATTTATTGCAAATAAGTGTATATGTTTACAGATTTACTTGAATTCTTGTTTCTTTTATGCTTCAAGTATTTAAAATCCGAAAATCTATATTTCGTTACGAATAGTTTGAGTTTAATAAAATAGATTTTGCGAAATAAGCAAATCTCATTTATTTTGATAAATCAAAACAAAAGCGATTGTCATTGTCTCTGAATAAAAGCGTATAGTGCAGTTATATATGGTTGAATTAAAATGTACAATAGCATAATAATAATAATGAAATGAGGATATATTACTATTAACTAAATATTAACATTTCAAGTAGGCAGGCACAGGAAAGCAAAGAATAAAAACTTCCACAGTCACTCCACTCCGGTATCCAAATTCCAACTTGGCAACATCAGATTATATATATATCTGTTGGAAAGGAAGGCCCTAAATCCTAATTGTTTTGTCCAGTCAAGGTCATGCATAGCATACTTGTATTGCATGAAAACCTACTTATTTAGTTTTCACAAGACAAGATCATTGTGTAAGCAAAAGCAAATTAACCCACAAGATATCCGCAGTAGCATTCTTCGGGCATTCAATCTCACTTCCGTTTTCATCCCATCTCTCACAAATAATTGGCAAATTTGACAGCGACTGAAACAGCAGAACTCCCAAAAATAATGTGTGTACACATTTAACATTAACTATGAGCATTTCAAAACTAATGACGAAAAAACAAAACCTGCAGAATCTGCAAGCTAAAGCTCAACTTAAATACAAACTAATAACAATAAGAATGGTGTGAGGATGAGTTGAGAAATGCTAAACCGCAGCCTTCTCATCTTCAAAAAATCGTGTACCTAAATTCTAGTTTGTTTGTGCTATTACAACGTATGTTTGGCATCATATCATAAAATTTGGTATCATAAAATTCGCAAAGCGCAATAAAATTATTTTGACCATTGTCGTAATGACGCAGTAAGAGGAAGCAGGGAAACACTAGTCACCCAAGTGTTCGTCCGTTCGTACTCAGCATACCGGAAGGGAATGAAACTGTGCACTAGCTCTTCAAACGCTGGCCGAGCTTTCGGGTCCAAATTCCAGCATGGCATTTCAGCATCATGTCGACTTTTTAGAAGGATTTTTATCTACAGGAAAATGAAAACATATAAATATACTTATATATCTAAAATATATTGTGATAGAGAGGCTAGGCTAGAACTTATATATTCCACCAGTTTTTTTTTCTCTTCTTTTTTCCAAAAAATACAATCTCCTTCTCCAACTGTATTAAAAAACATACACGTCGTCTGGTGGACACAACACAAAATAATGAAAAACCTGCTAAATGGTTTTATAGCTCCGTTGGAGGGGTAATTTATTATTTAGGATTATATTATTTATACAATGTTGATGATGATGATGACGCGAGTTGATGATGACAACAAAGGCCAGACGAATTACGAGAGTTTTTTTTCTCTCTCTCTCCTCTCTCCTTCTGTGTTCGGAGAAGGCATTTAACTTGGATCACAATTTTTTTAGCAAAGCATAGCTAACCAACCAACCATTATTACCGTTTTTGTATATTGTATGCAGAAGAAGAACAAGACGAAATTATTATTGCGACCGAAGTATGACACACGATAAAAAAAGTTGGTATATAGAGACGAAGGGGAAAACTTTTTCTGTTGCTGTGTATTTGCCCGGTGAGGCCAGTGAAAAGAAAAAAAAATGATGAGGGTTGCTGCAATATATTATATAAATTTATATAGCACATGTATTAAAAGTGGGAGAGAGGCAGAAATCGAGGCACCCGGAATTTCTTCAGCAGAGGAGCCGGACTGGAACGGTGTGGTATGTCTGATCCGGGTAATAGCAAATTCCGGGCTGATTCCCAAATTCCCCGGATCCAAAGTCAGGCCGAGGTTCCATTCCTCTCCCGGAACCCTGTATCATGTATTTATAATTTATAAATTAATACAACTAGTGATCATATCTACAGCTTAATAAATCCCACAGCGTCATTACCATGTGGCCATGTGGTGCCCCATTCTTCTGCCACTCGTCACCGTCACCGTGAGGACCAAGGTCATATTTCCTTGCATGAAACCGCCTCTTCCACCGCGAAATCGTGGAGGTTGCATACCACGGTGGCCAAATCCATTGTCGAACGGGCCTCCACGATCACCTCCTCCTCGACCCCTTAAAACAGAAAATATAATATACACAGTGACAGTGAATATTTAATTTAATTTGTTTTACCCTATCTATTTTAATCTTTTATTTATTGTACCTCCAACCACCTTCTCGGTTTCCCCTCCAAGGGGCCACACCGCCTCTACCTCCCCCATTATCATGATGAGGAGGGCAACATTTGTCAAAGCCACTTCCACCAGGACCTCCTTGGCGTGGTCCGCCACCACCCGGTGTGTTTTTTGTAGCCTTTACTACAAAAATGTTAGCGTTTAATAGCCAAGAATTAAATTTTATTGATGTATTTCTAAAGATTTTTTAATAATGATTTTAAGGCTCTCCAAAATTCCAACTACTTAATTCTCGAAAGACAGAGAGTTGGAGCAAGCGTTGCAGAATGAACAAGATGAGGATGAAGGAAGACTGAAGACCAAAAAAGGAAAAGTAATAAAAAAAAGTAAACAAGCCAACAACATTCCGTCCGACTTGTCGGACTGGTGCGTAGAATGAACATCTCACCTGGATTTTAATAGGGTTCACAATGCCCCGAATTTTGACGCTCACAACAACAATATACTCATATAATATGTCATCTTCTTAATGTAAGTATTCCATGCGTTTGGTTCGATGGAATCGATGATTGATTGAGATTTTTGAGATTTTGGTCCGTTCTTTTTGTAGGAAAAAATCGATTCAATCAAAAGAATTTAATTCTGCATAGGTAATCTTTAGCGATTTGAATAGAAGTGATGCGTTGTATTAGTGCTTTGATGTGATGTTGTGAGCTACAAAAATAGAATAATATTGTTTAAAGGGTCATACACCACGCTACATTTGAGATCAATAAACTAGCTCTCAAGTAACCGTCATTTTCTAAAGCTTGTATTTATTGTCTGCTATGTTAGGAGGAGTCACGGATGGTGGTGTGTGGTGCAGTCAGTCAGAGTGATCGCTCGCTGGTCGCATTCCTCTGTCCACTGTGTTATTATTACCCAGCAGAAGGAGGGCCTAAGTGAGAAATAATTAACTGAATCCGTGGACTCTGACAGGTAGGTTGACTTCTCCGGCTTGCCAAATCTTGCAAATTTTCCTCACACGTTTTTATTATTTTGGTGGGCATTATTAATAAGTTAAGAATAACAGGTACGTCGCCCCCCAGAGAGATCAGCTTTGATCTTGGAATACCAGCCATCAATTACGACAACTCTTGTGTTCTCACACATTTTTAAAGTTTTATCACAACAGGTGTAAGGAAAAGTGCCGTTTTTGTAATATTTAATATTTGTGTGCAGATTGTGCAAAAAGCGTACTCTTCTACAGAATAAAATAATACCAATTATTTATCCTGTTCTCACAATCAGAATCAGATGAACTTGCAGTCAGTCAGCCATGCACTTTTGGAAGAGCCACGAAGGCGAATGACGCACCCCGTAAAGAACCTTAGATTTCGCGATTGCCATGAATGAATTAAAGCAAAAAAAAATGTACGTAATATGTGTTGCGTACCTTAGCCAGCGGCCGCGGAGTGATGTCTGGAAGATACGGTGAAACACAATCTTTGTCGGCATGACACAATCTTTTATATATATGAGTTTTATATTTGCAAGCAAATTCATAATACAAATTTTCGTTCATTCGTGCATGTAATAATAAGTATATGGGCCACACACAAAAAGGACACTAATTCAACTCCCATATTTCTCTAATAACACACCCCTTGCTTACTTTTCTTCGGTGTTAACCACGGGAGTTTGCAATGGTCCCAGTGTGAGGGTTGCAAATGCTGTGGAAATGCTGATAGGGTTGGTGTTGCTGTATAATTTCTGCTTTTGGATCCAAAGAATCATATCGTGGTGCTGGCTAAATGCCTCTTTTTCCAGGCAGAGGTCTGCCAATTCAAAGATATTCCAGCGCTCACAAGCCTCCCGAAAGTGAAAGCTGTGTTCCACTCCCCTCTCATTCTTTGCAATTTCTTCATTCAGCCCGTGACCAAGCAGGTGCAAAACTCTTTTCAAGTGTGACGCATGGTGTTTACTCTGCTTCTTAACGCACCGCTGAAAAATGGTGGCTACAAGTTTCAACAGGACGCTAGACGTCAAAATGTTGACAAGTGGCTCAAAGTTGGGCTTGAAAGGTGGAAGTTTTGGAGGTGGGAAGAAGACTGGTTGTCCGGCCAGCTTCTTGCGGTCCCTTTGCATGCTCTCCGCCTCGATCATTTCTCTGGGACTGTACTGCCAATAGTGCGAGTCGTATTCTTCATAGAATTCTGCACATAGTAGTAATTTTTTATTTATTTATCACTAGAGTTTATCGTACGCACTCGAAACAAAAATTAGTTTGGATTAAAATAACAAAACTTTTTTTTACTTGCCTGGCTTTAGCTCATAAACATCCAGCGCGCCTGCACTCCCAACTACCTTTGTAAAAGTAGCAGTCTGGCTAATAACTGCTTCCAAACCAGGCTCTACATCCCCATCATTACTACCTACTAGAGCAGTGATCAGTTTGGAGCGGGTCACTGATTTCCAGCACAGCAACTGAACTATTTCCTTTTTTGCACACTCATCTTTCGTTACCTAATAAAATAATCATTCGTTCATGTCATGCTCTAAAAAACTCAGTACTTACAATTAGATTTGCGTTGTTAATATCATTTTCAACCCAGCTGCATGCCACTGTCCCTCACCTGGCCCACATCAGGTACAAACCGAGCGGAGAAAATAGTCATGACAAGGTCGAGAAAGGAGTTGCCAAGAGATATAATGTAGTGATATTCATCCTCGTCAAATACTTTGGATAAAAACTACATAAAAACACATAAACAGGTAAATAATTAAGTTATCGACTTCAGCGGTACACTCGACTTCATTTAATCAAAATCATTATTATCATCACGACATTTTTGTTACATTATCATAAAACTCGGCATTTATCCACTTAAACAGGTCAAACGTGCTAAGCAGGTGGGTGATAAATCGGCTGGGATCACTCAAAGAAGCCGTTATTTGTAACGACAGTATGTCCTTGTCTCTTTGCGAGTTTTTGAAATATTGATACTTGAAACTGCAAATTTTACACGGGGATGCTGATGATGATGATGATGGTCCTTTTTGCTTCCACATTCCGGCGAATACCTGACGATTTAAAAAAAGTACACATATCCTTCACCTTTTATAAATTTTTCATGGAGTCACTATTTCCTTTTTCTTTTGTGGGTTTATGAACCTGGGCTAAAACCACTTGAATTCTCAAGGCCGGCTCCATTACAAATACATCTGCAGCAGGGGTATCTCCACACTCCGGAGATACTCCAACGAGTACAAACACGCTGGCGAAAAGACGACTCAAAGGGAGGAAAAAGGAAACTGGTTTTTTGGCGACGTCGTACCGGGAGTAAAACACGACTCTGGGATTGTCGAGCTGTTCCTGCAATTTTTCCATCTTTTTCTTGTACTTGGTTTTCAATTTTGAATGACACATCCTATGAGAGTGTGAAAAAATATATAAATGTAAAACCTCACATTAGTATTTAAGACTTAAATAGACTCATTAGTTAGCCTCATTAGTAGTTCGATTGGAGGGAATAAGTGTACTTGAACGTTTCCTTTAAAACCACTGGATTGGTTTCCAGCCATTGTAGTAATAGCGGGAGCACTGGTTCCAGTTGACGCTGCACCATAAAAGCTGACTTGACATCATCTTGAGTTACAGCAGGCTCAATCCCGCTGTCGCTTTCTACTTTTTCAGTTACGTTTCCGCGGGTGACAGGATGCATTCCCTGGACAAAAAAAGCATTAACTGGATTAATTAATTATCCAGTTTTAAACAGGACAAAAAATGCGTGCCATGAGGGAATGGGGTTACCTACCTGCAAAAAATTCAAAAATACGACAAACAGCTTCATTCCCCTAAGGAAATTTTTCTCCAGCTCGCTTGTCCAGAGGGGCGGTGGACTGCTCAAAATATACTTTACATGCAAGAGGATCACTCTTGAGATTTTAAGAAATGCGTCATGACATTTCCACCCAGAAAGATCTAACTTTTCTATGTTTCAATCGATGTACATATATATTTAAATTTCAATTAAGGTATTTCTTATATTTCATTCACGTAATAGATATAAAATTGGAAATGTTTGCTTTCTTTACTATTTTTGACGTGCTCTTTACATTGTGTCACCAGCGTGTCCATCAGCTTAAAGAGAAAGTCGTGCTCTCCAATGAGGTAGTGTGCAATTTCGGGGACAGTAAATATTTTTGCAACAATCGAGAGGATAGAGTACGGATATTCGTCATCCTCATCATAAGCCATGCATTCCACAAAATACAAATGGCTTTGTAAAATGGTCTACAATGCAAATAAAAAAACTCGCGTGTACAGTCAGTCAAGATTTAAAAATCCGTGAAATGCATAGGTAATAATTAATTGTGTTTTGTTTATGTTGCATGTTTAACATCAAAGAATGCAATTATGACGCGACGTCGTACCACTGCAAATCGTTTCTTCAACTCATAGTCCCGCATCATGCTTCGCGTCATAAGATGATGCGACGCTCTCCGAGCCGACTTCCAAACCATTGTTTCAGTTATTATTACTCCATTCAGAAAATTCCAGTCGCCATCCTAAAAAAAGAGTACTCATTTCTTTAAAAATGTGTTATTGTAAACCAATCCATCATTCTCATGCATGCCACTATTAATATTATTTTAATGATTTAGAAATTTGCGTACCTCGCTGAGCCTAATCTCGTCGCAAACATCGGCAAACACTTTCCGGAAATCATAACCCTTCCGGCACAGTTCAGTTATCCATTTTATCATCATCGTGGCCAAAATTTGACGAGACACGTTTTTCAAACTCTCTCGCGTCACCCGCAACGAGTCACTTGAGTCGTCAATATCTTTTTTAATTTTTGACGCTAGTTCCTTTTGTACATCCCGACATTTCTAAAATGCGACAAGGGACATTGCCTCAATAATAATTATGGGACTCATTGAAACTCTATTATGGTAACCCTGCCCGAATAATATAGTATAATAAACTGATTTAAAGATTTCAAAATGTTTTTTACCAAATATTTATCAATTTTGACAATACATCGTCCCTCCATCTCAGCCAATTTAGTTAACCGAGAAGCCACCTCGTCCGAACAATTTAGAACATTTTGGAGGACCAACATTAGCGCATGAGCTGTACAAGCTTTACCATAATATAACACGACACAGTAGTCTTCTTCGGTTTCATCCTGTAACATCCCTTCCGCTATATTAGAAAAGGAGCCGTATCCTTTGAAACTAAATGGCACAACAAGGTGATCAACACAATAATTCAACAGGATGGAAAAAAGGAAGTGGACCCGTTCCTTGAGTTTCTCGGGGAATGAAACATTTTTGGAATTTTCTTCTACACTGAGTTTATGCTTGGAACAGTGCACGTCCTGCGTCCAAGCTTCTTCATTTCCACAATCGCAATAAGTGTCTCCGGTAGCTGAAGACATCACTTCCTTATACCTATAAACCCAAACAATTAAAAATTATTGCTACTCACTCACAACTTAATCCACATTAAACTTTTTTTTCAATGGTATATAAATCATAATAATATACCTATGGCTTTTATGAGCAGAATGTTGGAAACATTCTGAGCACAATCCAAACCCTTGGTCAACCCCGCAATCAAGACAGGTGTAAACTAGTTCCTTAGCTTTAAATTCATATTCACAATAGGATGATCTTGCTGGAAGACGCTATGAAATATAAAAAAAATGGAAACGGACCTCAGCTCACATCTACCCACCCCACTTGTTTAATTTATTCTCTACTCTCTCTCTCACACACTTTTTTCAAGCTACTACCTTGAAATGATCCGACAGTTGTTCATCCTTGTCCAGAAATTTATCTAAAATCGATATAATAGTTTGCTGAACAGGTACCAAAAAACCAAAGTCAATGTGTGACTGGGTGACCTCCGTAGGTGGGTAGACATTCCGTTCTAATTTGTAGCAGGATGGCACGGCATGAGATAAATATGTAAGTAATTTCTGCTCGGCGAGTAGCCTTCCTCCCTCATCTTGTTCAAAAGCGTCAATTAATTCCTTTGTGAACTGGGTGGGTTTCACGATCACAGCCTCCTTACTAACACAATTGGTCTTACGCCGATGTTTTTTTCTCAAGGAGGATTTCATTTTACCAAAATGTTTAAGGTGTTGAGAATTGCAAATATCTATAAACTATAAATCCTAATAGTACTTTCAACTTGAGTATTAGTATTCTTGTAGAAAGGGACACCAAACCAAAGCTTGTAGAAAAAGTGGAGATAATAGGTAGCAAAATCTTCTAATTTGTACACTATAAACCAGACTTTTGAACACTTTTAGTTTAAAACAATCAGCAAAAATGCCATTTAAAACGTATATTATTTTGTATGCTCGTTCTCCAAGTAAAACTAACTTAAAATGGGTTGGAATGTTTTTCTGCCTTCAACTTTTAGCATTCTAAATGAAGTTAGATGGTACGTATAGCTCAACCGATGATAAAAATACCTAAAAAGTATATATTTTGTGTATTATATATAATTGTATGATTGAATGAGCAAGTGCTTGTGTTGTTGTAAGGCAAAGTTACGTGAGAATAGAAAAGCCAGAATAGCCAGATATATTATGTATTGTGGTGACAAAATGTATAATATTAAGGCAACATTGCAAAATTGCTTCTTCTTATATCTTTTCTTGAGTATATAATACATAGCATAATATGCCACCCACTTTGCACTTGCAACAGCTCGCTACGCTACATAATATACAGCTCCTTCGTGTACATCTCTTTATGCATGCATCATTATTATTGTGCAGTGTGTGCAGGCAGGGTTTTTTAACGGAGAACGAATTCCAGCCAGAAGGAAGCTGGGTTTTCTTCCCAGCCTATGCCTCAGAGATTATATAAACATATTATGTATGTTTAGATAATCTTTGCCTATGTCTATACCATACCGAAATAGTTGTGTACAATGGAGCAACTGACTGGAGCATAATTTGTTTGTGTGAAGTATAGGGCTAGAATTAGAATGTGATAAAACATAGTTACACCACAACATGGATTATTATGCCCAGCCAGATATATGCATATATCTAAAGATTATATCAAATCTTATTAAGATATCCTGACTGAGACGCTGACGTTTATACCACTGCACTATTCTGAAACAAAAATACAAACTTCTCCTTGCAGATGCACACGATGCAGTACATTTCAATATTTCAAGCAGCGTGGTCGTGTCATGGTAAAATAAAAAACAAAAAACAAGTATATCACGTTTGACTACAACATAACATGCGTAACTGAAACGTGTGGAAGTGGAATGAATAAAAATCTAGGTATTTACATTTACAATATATATTGACCTTAGTATATTTTGGAGGACTCAAAGAAGAGTCAACTCAATATTACAACAATTTTTACAGGAAGACCATGTCATTAGCAGTTTGGTTGGCACATTTAGTTTTAGCAAAGTGAATTTATGGTTTTCAAAAAAAAGTTAAAATTGCACAAGAAGTAGGGAGCATTACCTACTTTTTCTTGTATAGGTAAGCGAACCATTTAGTGTGTGGGCGGAGGAATGAATGAGTGGTGTCCTTAATGTACTTCGAAATTGTACGGAATGAGTCATCATACCGCAATTTCGCAAATTTTCTGGTATTTAAGGCCAGTGCTTACGACCTATGTACAATGTAGGTTGCGCCGGGTCATAAAATGGAATGGAGTTGAAATGTTACTTCATGCAGGCAGAATATAATAATAATAAACACCTCATTGGAAACAGGTTCGTTAGCAATAATATGATGAATGAAAGACGATATTAAGCTTGAATGCGGGAGAGTGTAAAAAATTGCAGTTAACCGGAAAGAGGAATAATAATAATTGCATTCAGATTTTTTAAGTTGTTCTTTCAGGGTGGACATGGAATGCATGCATGAAAATGACCTGGTACAAATGAATGATTTTTTTTCTCGCTAAAAGTTTTTTTTTGTAACCCGGGGACTAGGAATGAAAATGCGTTTAAAGCGTGATATCATCCAAATTCGCATTTTTACTTTCCTCCTCCTTTCTCGTCTGTCTTGACCTTTCTGCAGGGTTCACAAAAAATGTTTCCAGGATGCGTGAACAAGACTGGAATGAGCAGTAGTTTACAAAAGATGGAGCTTCCCTTAGTTCCCTTCGGAAAAAAGGGCTAGTGGTGTATTAAAAAGAAAAAAGTCTTTAACATCGTGTATAAAACCAATTATGCTCACAAGATATTTAGTGGTCAGAAAATGGCAAATTATGCTAAATCAAAAAAGCTTACAAGTTGGCAAAAACTTCATTTCTCCTGCTTATTTAATCCGTTCCTTTATTGACTCACTTTTTCCAGTAAACCAGCAAATCAATCTTTCCTTTGCTGTCAAACCTATACATTACGTGAGCTCCCAAAATGAACAACAAAATGGTCTGACACTGGAGGTTCAAAAAAATCACTGCTTACTTTTATTATCTTTGGAAAATGTTTCAATTAGAAGTGGAGAAGGATCTCAAGCTAAGCACAAATCTAGAGCCCTCACTCCATTCACTTTAATTCAATGAAGGGGAAAACACCTCAATTTGCAAAAAATAATTCGAACACTTTACATAAGTACATCCAATGGGATTCAAATTTCACTGGCTGACTGCATCCTCCCTCCTTTAAACCACTCCATAGAAGGATATTCCTTAATAAAATGTGGCACTGTGGAAATAACAAACATGGGGAAAAATAAATGAAAAAAAATATATATAGGTATATAATTCTACTTTTTCTCCAATACTGATTGGACTCATCTCTTACATTCAGTCCGGAAAAAACAGGAAAGGGAGAATGAAGTTCTTTAATCAATAAAACAGCATATTAAACCAACCATCATCTCTTTTTTTCCCCTTGATGGGGTATAGTATAAAAGAGCGATGCAATCCAATTATGAAGATTTAATACGGTATTCCTCCTTTCTCTCTCACTCTCTATACACTATATATAATGCGCCACCAAAAACACTCTAACTCCAAGCGGTAGAGATATTATTACAAAGTTTTCAAGCACTAATCAATTGATGTGATATGGAGAGTGGGAGACTGAGAGTTTCATTTTTTTTTTGTAAAAGCAAGAATATACTATGTACGTATATATATGTATTTTCTGCATAATATGAAGTGGGAGAGTCGGAGCCAGACGGTTTTTTCAGTTTTATAGAGCATTAAATTGAACACAACAAAAAATGTGGTAATAAAAACTCACTCTCTCGTTTTCCTCCTCGCAAACAAGTAACAACAGGAGGACTCATACAAAGTCTATTTGCTACAAAAAAAAGTGTGGAGTAGTGGGAGCCACGAGCAACTACTTCCGCCGAAAAACTACTTTCACAAGCCAAATACCAACCCTCAACGCATCAAAACCCATGGCAAATGGACTATATATTTTGGATGGGAAAGGAACATCCGTTCCGTGTGGTAGGAACAATATATTCCAACAATATTCCATGTAAATACGGATACGGAGGAGGGAGTAGCCATATGGGAATAGAGTATTTTTTATGAGATAATATCATTTTATTGTTATAGTTTTATGCATGGAGACAGAAGGGAAATAATATATGGCACTCGGCACTCATAATTTCCCTTCCGACAAAGATCTATAATGTGCAGTTTTTCAAGCGGAGCGAAGGTGGCTACCTTGCTTGGAGCTGGAGTGAGCTTTGGAAAATTTTACCATCACGCACAAACCGATCTTTCTAAAAAAACGTCCAACGCCGCTAGTTGGAGTCACAGGAGGAATTATATTCGAGTAGTGTGAGGTGGATATATCTTCTGTGTCGCAATGAAATGAAAGTAGTGGGTAAAGGGCTTAATTGATTATGATGTTAATACTTAATTAATTGACATTCTAGAAGCACACCCACGACGAGCGAGCCATTGTGTTTAGCTACAAGGAGTCAAGGTGTACACTATTAAAGTTGATAGATGAAACATGGCCATCTAAGAAAACTGCCTTCCATCACACCGTTTTGTTATTTTACTTCCTCACGCTCAAAAAATATACCTCTGCCCTCCTCACTCACTATCAGATAGAAGCCATGACAAAGTTATATGGTTATAACATCAAAACCAAACGCTAATCGACTCTGATTACCATCATAAAACAAAACAAAATCCCTAGTCTAGTGTTTTCATTCCTTTCTAAAAAAAGTTGAGCTGGTCTCCACACACTCTGCACAAGTAAATAAATCAAAAATAACGTACTTGACTAGCGACAGCCCGACACTGCTGATGCTGGGCTAATGTAATGTAATGTAATGTGTTGTTTTTGCACCCTGAATATAAATAAGTATGTTACATGCAATTCTCTAATGACAACGTGACTTATTGGTAATTAATTACTGATTACTCAACAGGAAGAATCATTGTCACTTTCACCCAGTTATACTCACTCCAGACAGACTGTCACTAGGTCAACAACACAAAAATGAAAAATAAAAAGTTGAAAACTAGGACATATTTCTTATCTCATTAGCCCCGACAAAAAAATGGGACGGTGCCCATGAAAATTGTGTAGATGGAACAAAATTAGCAATAGTAGGCATCTTTTTAATAAAACCGATGTGAACTCGAGCAATGGGTGTTCATTATGAATGTAACTGGGGGTCTTCTTGTGTGTTATTGCAGGAAGATCAATTACTGTTGTGTAAATGATGCTTATTAACACGTACATAAAGACGAATTTCAATTCCTTGTGCACATATAAGCAAAAGGATTTACAAGTGTATTTTAACATTTCCACCGATGCGCTCACTAAAATTGAGCACAACAATATAAACGTTCTACCTTCTTCTTCTCATAATCTTGTTTTGTATTATCCCTAATCACGAAATGTATATTGGACAAAAAATTACCATCTTGGAAGCAATACTCGCATGGATTTATTTTTCCCGTGTTGTTATGGTATCGACCAACCTTGCCGGCGGCTATGTGCATTTGTATGTTTAATGCGCGTCATCAATCTCCCCCCCCCGTAACTTCAAGGATTTAAGCGAAATGATGTCTGAAACTGATACTGGTTGTGCACATGGCATTTTATGTACTTAGAAGAATATTTTTATTGTATAGGTTAGTAAACAGAAGAGAGGTCCGAGGTCCGCCATTCCGGGAAAAAATGTTCTTGAAACATTTTATTCTTTACAAATGTTTTTTTCATGTTCATTTCATCAGACACAAGTAGGAGAGGGGAGAGAGAGGTAAAAACTGTGGGGACGGGAAAATTTAGGACATGATATCTTTAAAGACTATCAACTATAAGGATGATATATGCAAAAAGTTTTAGCCATATATTTTCATCCGATGAAGATGGGAATGAAGAAACTGTAGATATAGCAACTTGTCTGTCCGCTTTTTTATCCTTCTTGGGTCTCCCTTTCGCCTATCCACACTATCAGTGTAGTGTGGCTTACATTTAATGGATAATGCACTTTGCATCACACTTTATAGTATTAAAAAAGATTTTTTTTTTGATTTTGTTGAAGAGGAGGACTGTGAGTTAATAGGGACTTATGGGAATAATACGGTTCTTGTGTTGTGATCACCGAAATAGGAGAAAAAAGGAGACAAGAGTGGATTGTTGAGAAAAATATGCTGAGTCCAGTCCAGATATGTTGGCAAAAGTGTACTCAGAGAATGAAGCTCCACCATCATCATCATCACTGGAGGATAGACATGGCTGAAAAATTATGTTCGCTTGAAAAAGTTTTTTTTTGAGTTTTAATGCTCCCCTACCTCCTACCTACTACCTACCCACTTGCCAAATGATGTGTAATAAATAAATAAATTGACTTTTTTATATGCAATCCTCCTCGTTAAAGCCCTTTGTTAATTTTCTTGTAGACAAAGCATTTCCAAGGAGCCTGTCCACAGACCTCTTCTACAGCAGCAGCAGCCTCAGACTCCTTCAAATATTTGTCCATTTGATTTCCTTAATTGAATAATATGTACCAGAAATACTTATCCTCTGCATGCAGGGATATATAAAATCCGGTAGAGTTTTCAGACTCAGATGTCAGAAGTAATAACTTTTAAAACTTGATATAATAATAATAATAGTTTATTGTCAAAGATGGTCCTACATGGTGAGGAATTTTAACCAATTTGACATCAGTCATGCGCGTATATGCGATATATGCGTACTACTACCAAGTTTCTTGAGAAATTGGTTACGAGACAACCAGGTGGGTTGAATGCCGTCGTGGGTGACATATGACACTATGATGTTAGACTGGAGATAGGTAAGTTAACATAACTTCCGCGAAATCATTTGAGAGTAAAATTTTGCCCACTTTATAAGTGCATATCGAGTTGATCAGCGGGCGAGCCAGGTAGCCGTAATAAAAAGTAAACATTCCGACAAACAAATAAATAATATAGCAAATAAAATCAACAGTCGTACCGTACTTGCCGTTTATTGACATATCTTTACCCCACCCAAAATTACAAAAAATGAAGAAAACCAAAGAAAACGCCAAATCAATCCCAACCCCACATTCCACAAGCAAAAGCAAATGGTGATGGATGAATATAACAAAATTATTTCAATTCTCTTTTTTTGTTTGTAATCTTGAATCTGCACAGACGAATGCCATCACTATTATTATTATTATTATTATTATTATTTCGTTTTTAATTAAAGTTCCATTACAGCTGTTCAAAAAGTTTAAAACAATAGGTGTCAATTTTTTTACTAAATTTTAGCTGAAAGTAAGTAGACAGATGCTCTTCTCTCGTTCTTCCTTCCGTGCCGCATTCAAAAACGTAAAAGAAAGACGTAAAACCACTATCCTACGGCCTCATATACAACTTGGCTTGACAAACCTCACTCACAACCAAACACACTATTACTACATTACAGTGCGATGGAGCAGGAGTGTTTTTTTTTCTATTTCTTTTTCCAAACCTTCAACCTACCTCCATAGCATAAGCAAGCACGGCACATCAAGAGGATCTTGCCGACTTTTTTTCATCTTTTGGTGATCGGTGTTAAAAAGGGTGGAGAGGAGAACGCATCTGGAATGGAAGAAACATAATACTACCACTCATTGTCAGTCAATACATTTACATTCCATTAAACATACTATTACATATTAGGTATGTACATTAAAAAAGAAGAATACGAATACGTATTTTATCCAACTCTTTCACCTTAACATTTTCTTTTTAGCTTTCTGCATGCATGCTTTTCCACGACTGCTGCTGCCTGCATGCACTGCAAACTGCAACTCTCACTCAATCCCCGTCTTCTTATATACAATGTTATTTATACCAGGATGATGATGATGATGATGATGACGTACTTAAAAATATATGCATTTGTCATACATTTTGCCTATACATCCATACTCCACTCCACACGCACTCCACTACTACCAACTACCAACTACTCCATCCACATCACTCCTCCCTCATCATCATCCCAGTTGGGTCGGGGTTGGGAAGCGCATAAAGAAAAAAACAGAGTGAGAACAGTTCGCCGGAGAGAATAATCATGTTTTTTTAGTCCGCCTGCTCTTATTTCATATTTGCTGTGTTGTTGTTGTGCTTGTGCTGTTGTTTGCGTGCCATCAACCATACCTTTACAATCACCACTCATCACATCTCATCTGATGTCTGATCTGAATTTTATTATAAACCCAGCAGCGATCGCCCGTTCTGTTCTTCCTTGTATATCCTATTTTTTTCTCATTTTTTTATCACGTTCTGAAAACATTCTTTTCCAAAATCAAAAAGGTTGAGTGACACGTGTAACTTGAACTGGCAAGGTTAAGTTCATAGAGTGACCGATCATCATCATCATTAACTCTGCTCGTCTCTCTATTTTTGCGACAGTGAACGGGAAACAAAAAAAAACTAGCGTCAAGAAGATGGATTATTTGGAAGATAATAAGTATTATCACAAATATGTGGAGAGTAAGAGTTGTCAATTCAATATATGTGGAAATTCAAAAGCTAGTTTGTTAATTTTTATTCAAGGTTGAAAAGGTGGTTTTGATGACTGACTGATGTACTATATGTTTGATATTTTTGATCTTTCTTTTTTTATATATCAGTGCTAGACTCTCTTCCAAAGGAGCCCCAGGAGGATGCGGTCGATATCAAGCAACTATTAATGTTGGAGAGAGAAGAAGAAAGTATGTAAAAAAACTGACAAAAAATATGAAAGAGCAAGCAGTATAGTCAAAATATTTAGTTTATTGATTGTATGATATGATATAATAATGATTGGAATATAATTTGTGTGTCATTTGTTGTATTTTATCTGTAGGTGCCTGGAAGAAATGGGAGGCTGAAAGAAGTAAAACTAAGTCGACCGAGAAGCAGAAGATCAAGGAGTCGTCGGGATCCCACTCCAGAAACGAAGCTAGTAGTTTGGGGGTTCATAGTAATGGTCTGGTTCATGGCATATCTTCCCTCACGCCTAGAGCGTGTTCCAGTCGTGGAGGGGCTGACGACGGCAGCGCAGTAGCAACAACCAGTCCAGGAGGACCAACGACTAAACAAACTAAGACGTAATCTATAAACAAAAAGAAAACTAGAGAATGTTGTTTAATATAATTAGCAACTATTTAATTAAGTGATTCGTCTCGTCACCATAATTTTCTTTGTAACTCACGAACTTCAGGCGCAAAAGAAGAAGAAGAGTTCAAAAGAAGCAAGCGTTCGTCAAGTCGCAGAAGGTGGAGCAGATAGAGGAAGAACCTAAACTACCAATGGAGAGTTCTGATTCTGATTCGGGAACCGTTGACCCCGGCGAACCTCGCTACTGCATTTGCGATGACGTTGCATTTGGGAAAATGGTGGCTTGCGATAATAAAAAGGTAAGTTTCTCAGACTATATTGAGCAGTGTCTTTACGCATTGGAATAAAGTAATATGAAATTATTGAATTATGAATACATACATCTTTGAGTACAAAAAGTTTTTGATGGTTTTTTGCCTAGTGTCCAAATAAATGGTTCCACTATGGTTGCGTCGGAATTACGTCTGCACCCANCACCCACAGGAGAGTGGTACTGTCCCATATGCGGAGGTCCAGCGGAAGCTTAAGTGGTGAAAGGAGAATGATTCAAAATTGTTGGTTACCTGTTTTTTTGCCTCCTCCTTTGCTTCCTTTTTTGCCTTAATTGTTGTGAATAGCTTGTAAGTTGTATTCCTTCTTTAAATATGCGTTTAAAAAACATGAAATGCGTTCAGAGTACTTGAGAGTATTTTCAGAGAGAAAAAGAAAAGCATACAATTTTCATTTGTGTCAAATGTGAGTTTTTTTTTGAGTTCGTTGTAGTCTTTGTAAACTACTTAATTTGATTCTAATGTATTTGAATTAGAAAAAACTAGATCGCTCACTACAATTTAATCTTGTTGGTTTCAAATGTTTCAATAAGCTTTAATTGATGTGTGAAATTCGTCCTTTACTTTTCAGTAGCCAGGCCTGTTTGATAATAACTAGCTTGTTTAAGCTTACTGATTAAATTTTTCCTAGTATCGCTAACTTAATTTTAATGATACCTGAGAGTACACGAGTAATCAAATGCTTAGTTTGATAATACAATCACATTTTGTTTGTGTGCAAGCTTATATGATACAGATGGAATCCTCTTGTGTAAAACCGTTCTATGTGCAAATTAACTTGAGATATATCCGATACCTACTATAATTATTTAAAAGGGAGATCCTTTCATCTCATTGTTAGAACTAAATAGCAAGCAATAATAAAATGACGGTGGTCTGCGTATCATGCAACTTATTAAAATATTTTTGTAGGAGTGAAATGACCAAGTATTAAAAACATACCAGCAACAGGTAGATATTTTTAACCCTCAACCACGGTGAGTCCTGCCTGACACATTTTCCATTGTACTAGCCAAAATAAAATAGATCTATCCTGGCCTGCAAACTACAATCCATTTCATTCATACGTGCTAATTGGTGCTAATTTTGAAGGACACAATAAATAAGTAAATTTTAAAAACTATGTATTATAACAAGACATTTTATTAGCAAAACTAGATTAAATCAACCAAACCAAGCACCCAAGTTACAATGTTGAATTTGAATGTAACAATCAGGTGAATTGGCTGGCACATTTAATTTTTGAGTAGACAAGACTGAATGAACGAAAGGATAGTGCTAAACTTACAACTACGCAAATTCGCAAATGACGAATTACGTGGTTAAGTACACTAAGAAATCAAACAATCAATATATTCAATAACACTCCATAAACACAAAGTCTAGCCGTACTCTAAAATTTCTTGAAAGCAATACACTATCAACTATTTTATAAAACTGCCTCAGACTAATTGATTTTTAGGCAGAAAAACGGACTGGAGACATTTTTTATCTCTAAATACATTGCAAAACAACAAATACATGCCACATACATGTCAATACAGAGCAGAGCCTCTCCTCACTGGATTCAATCAGCCTTTCTCCGTGTTTTTCTCCGATAGGCGCAAAAAGACGGTTTCGCGATTCTCGGAATGTTGGTCGATTTATGGGCTGGACCCGAGGGACCTGAGGGATTTATGGATTTCATGTATAAAAATATTGTTCCTGCATGTTTCGTCGCACCGTTGAAACACACCTTCGACATAAATGATGCTCAGGCTTCACTAGCCCTTTATGAAGTGGCCTACTCTCTCATAGTGTGGAAAGCTAATATTTCATAGAAACAATTTTCAGTACCCACCGTGCTAAGCCATATATTTGTCAATGTGTTTACAGAAAGAAGAATTTATCGCCTTCCTTAATTCCTACCTTCCATCATTGAAGCTTCCAGCGCAGAAAGTTCAGGAGGTTGTTTGCGCGATCCAGACAGGCCAGAAACCGTTTAGATCTTACCTGAAGGTAGGCAAAGCCTTCGCAAACCTCACAAACTATATCATCATTCATAATCATACACACATTTTGACATGATTAGCTCCTAATCTCTTCACTCAATTTCTTGTATTAAATTTGTATCATTGCAGACATTCTTTCAACATCTCAAACGGAGTGGAAATCATCTGAACAGCTAGCAAAGCGTTCTAACAGCAATTCGAATACCTTTGAGGAAATGCGTCAATCAACGATTCGCCATTTGACTATATTTTTTTGAGATATTGTCGTGCTATCATCTCCAGACTGGGGTTCCACTCCACCCATAATTTATATACCATTGTTATATATCTTAATTCTCTTCCGATGTTCTTTCCTTTTTTTCTGCCAATTTTTGTGTTTTACGTTGTCCTGCATCACGCCTGCTTTGCCATCACGCCTATTTTGAATAGGTGGCAAAC